>JANHFK010008574.1:247302-258996 GCA_036250565.1 Sibynophis collaris | reverse complement strand
AGGCCAGAAATGGCTGGGGGTGGGGCACATTGAATTATGGGGGTGGGCACGCATGTGTGCGATCCACCCACGCTCCTCCCGCTTTTGGCACATGACGGCAAAAAGGTTAGCCATCACTGCCTTAGAACCTAATTTAAAAACACAGTGCCAAAGAATGTGAAGTCTTGAAGTTTCTGATGGCCAGCTTCAAGATCTTGGGCTAGGACTATTTTTCTCTCACTAGTGAAATCCAATCCATGCACGCTGTTTCTTTCATCTTCCATCCTCCAGGGAAGTAGAAATTTGATCATTTCTTCCCTAGTGTCTGTCCATAAGGACACATTTGATCCAGGGTATCATGGCTCTTAAGGAGACCCATGCTCATTATTAATTACCTTTTCTTTGCTTAAAGAAAATAATCAAATGTGTAGGACTGTAACAACAATTCCTTTAAGCCCTGTTAGAAGCAAATTATGGTATATGCAAGTGCTAAAAAGGAGCAGAAATAGAGAATGCATTGGCTGAAGTTCCTAGAATAAATTCCTAACAATTTTCCCACATCCTTTAGTCCACTAGCACAAGATCCAGATATTAAGGCCCTAATGATTACTTTTCAGGAACCTCGTATTTTCTCTGGCTCTAAATGATGCTGTCCAGTAATCTTTTGCAAAGGCCATTCTGATCTGCTAAAGACTTGGTTTTTTTGCTGCCTTGCCTGAGAATCCTTTATGTGAAGTTGCTGTGAATAATTCTCTGACTCAGCAGTAGGCCTCCATAGCTTCTTTCTGCCAAACTTCCAGTTTCCAGACAAGCTGTCCTGACATCTGTTTGAATGAAGAAGGATCTTTTCTGATTATACTAATCTTAGGGGGAAAAAAGATTTTTAAAAAGAAAAGCTACGAGTGAGCTAAATGGAAGGGGGGCAGTGGCGATGTCTTGAAGAGAATATCTGTTTCACAGTTACTTACACTTCCAACATAATCCTCTTGCAGCTGAAATACGAATTCAGCCATGCAAATGACAAATCCAACTTTGTCCCCTGAATAATGATTATCAACCTTATAGGAAAAATGGTGACTGGGAAAAGCGGAACCCTCCTTTGCATGCCATCTTTGAAAATGAATCAGTGCATCAAACAGTACAATGACATTGATGGAGGATGCAGGTTTCTTGCTGTATCAAATAAAACAGTTCAGTGGGAAGCTGCTAGGACCATTTATATTCGAGCATGGCATGCAAGGGATCCCATATCCAATGTTGGCATCTCTAGCAAAATTAACCACGTAGCAGGGTTGTAGAAGAATTCTACTCTACTCTACTCTACTCTACTCTACTCTATTCTTTTGAAATGCTGTAGCTAATCAAAATGGGGGAAACTCAGCTGCCTAGACAAAAAGCTGGTAGTCCAGGTAGTCCTTGACTTGCATCCATACTTGGGGACCAGAATTTATGTTGCTGAGCAAGACGGTTGTTATTAAGTTGCTCCCAGTTGCTTTTTGCCCTGATTGTTAAGCAAATCGCTACAGTTGTTAAGTGAATGATGTGGTCATAAAGTTAAACCGGTCCCCCTCCCCCTCCCGTTGACTTTACTTGTTGGAAGCTGGCTGGGAAGGTTGCAAATGACGATGACAGGATCCTGGGGATGCTACAACATTCCTAAGTGCAAAGACCATTTATAAGCCACTTTTTCCAGTGCTGTTATAATGTCGACCGGTTGCTGAATGAATGGTTGTAAGTCGAGGAATACCGCTATAGCGTTTTGTATTTCATTAGACATGTAGTTTCTACCACAGTTTTCAGCTAATAGAAAAATACTTTTTCTGCATTTCCCTTTGGTTGATCATTCAGCTTCCACAGAAGCCCGTTATTATGTATGGTTTTAAAAGCCTATTTGCAGAAGATGAATGTAGTAATATTCTCCCATGGGTGTTCCTTAACAACTATTTTTAAAAAGCATGAAAAGATAAAGACTCCCTTGAGTCTCCTGCTAAATTACACGGGCATATTACTGTGGTTTTCTTCAGCAACAGCCTCCAAATGATTTGTCATTGCCTTCTTTCATAGGGTTAACCATACTGGTGTGCAAAGTGCCCGATGACTCCAGATGATTGCAAAGATGTAGAGAATATCCTCATTACTGGCCCCAAGCAGTCAACCCTTTTTGTAGTAGCCCCATAGTTTTGTTTTATTTCATTTTTAAAATTTTAAAATTTAGCCTATTGTCCTGATGTTCCCTGATGGTTTCCTGCAGTGGTGGGATTCAAATTTTTTTACTACATGCATTACTCACTGGCCAGGCCCAGGCCCGGTTTAGCAAAGGGGGAAAAGTCCTGATATGTCACGTGATGACAATGTGACAATGTGAGTTTGACACTAGACCACTTGCACTAGACCAATATTAATATTTTTTTCTTCTATTCAGTTTGTGTCCAATTCTCAGAACTGTCTATTTAAGTTCCTGCAGGGGAAGGATACTGTAAAATCTCCATTCCCTCCACACTCCAGGGGAAGGTTACTGCAAAATCCCCATTTCCTCCCAATCAGCTGGGACTTGGGAGACAGAGAATATATGGAGGCAGGGCCAGTCAGAAGTGGTATTTACCGGTTCTCCGAACTACTCAATATTTCCACAACAAGTTCTCCAGAACTGGTCAGAACCTGCTGAATATCACCCCTGGTCTATATTGTTGATACCAGGAGTCCCTGGCTTGAACTGCAATATCCCTCTCACCCCATTAATTCCATTCCCTCTCCAAATAAGTTAGAGGTTGGGTTTTTTTTCCAGATAAAGCTACATAACTGAAATGTGCAAGGGGGTCTCTGGGCATGTACATTGAGGAAAATTAAATAAGTTATGACAATCCAAAAATTGTAGTGTCCATATCTCCTTGGAGGCAGCACAGTGGCTCAGTGGTTAAGATGCCGAGCTTGTAGGCTGGAAAATCAGCAGCCCAGATTTGAGACCTGAGCCCCATGCGACAGGGAGAGCTGTGTTCACCCAGCTCCCACCCACCTAGCACTTTGAAATCATGCAAATGTGAGTAGATTACAAGGTACCACTTCGGTGGGAAGGTAACAGTGCTCCATGACATAATTCTGGCCACATAATATGGAAATGTCATTGGATAGTGCTGGCTCAATGGCCTTGAAATGGAGATGAGCACTACCCCCTATGGTTGGCAACAACTAGGCATATAAAATCCACAGGGACTCCTTTACTTTACCTTGGCTTGGCCCTATTCCTTTTGGGAAATGTCTCTTTAAATATTATTATTAATATTATTGCTTATACAGTCAGCCAGATATTTAGAACTGCATTTTTTCTACCTATCAAGTTTTTCTCAAGGACCTGTTGTTTGATGGTGTCAAAAGTTATTGTCACATAATGTGAGCTGTTGCTATTTTGTCAATGCTTATGGTGTTCAACTGGTATTCCAGATGTCGTGAGATTGCACCCAAGGCACATATTACTACTGGTACTGTGTTCGCTTTCTTTTGCCACAGGCATTCTACTTCTATTTACAGTGTTAGGATTGTATTTTGTGATTTTCTCCAGTTCTTTCTCTTCTCTCAAAACTGTTTTTGCAACTGGACAGTTTTTTCCTTGAGGAAGAAAAGCAAAACGTTTTGTTTCGTATCCAAGAAACTTCATCAGTTGTGATGGAGGGAGAGATGGAGGATAGGTACTGATAGTTGAGATTGGGTGGTGGAGTGTATGTGGAAGGATAGGTTCTGACCAGATGGTGAGGGGTGGTGGTGGAAGGTTTGTATTTCTTTGTAGTTATCTGGTCTGTTAGCAGTCTCTGTGAGAGCTCTTGAGGTCACTTGGGGAGTTTATCTTTCCCTCAGGGAGCAATTGAAGTTTGTGAGATCTTCTTGGCCCTGCTGCAACAGCTGTGTTATAGAGTGGTGATAGGTGATGTCTTATCCCTCCCCCTCTGTTGAGAGAGGACAGCTCAATGTTAACATAAATGGCCTCTTTTACACCTCTTTCAAACTAAGGACTTTAGTGGACTTTGCTGCTTCAAAAGAGTGACCTTTGTCTTTCAAATGCAGATGGACAACTGAATCTTGTCCTGAGCTTCTCAGATATTTCTGCAATGAATGGAATGACAACATTGCTATGTTTGTCTGTAATGGAGGAGCTCCTGCTGGATCTTTTTCTGGATTTGATGAAGGCCCAGTTAAAATAATCATAAGTTCTGAGGGATTCCTTGACATGTTTTAGTTCTTTTTCTTTTCTCTCTTTAATGATAAGCAAATTTTCAACCCAGTGGTGTAGGTTCTGATGACTCCAATTTTGTGTGCCAGTGAGTGGTGAGAGTCAAAATGTAACTACTGATCTGTGTGTATGAGTTTTCTGTAAACTTTAATGTTCAATGTTCTTTCTCTTCTATTTTGCTGTCTCCAGGTATTGCATCATCCACTATCCAGTCTTCGTTGTCTTTTCTATCAAAAGTTGTTAAGTCTAATGTGATAGATGCTTGCCTGATTGAATTCTAAGTCCCAGAGTACTTTAGCATCTTCATTTTCTGCCATTTTGTTTTTTTTTGTGGTCCCACCAGTTTTTGCTTGCAGTTTAATGGTATTCTTGCAAATGTTACAATTCACCAATATTTCTACTTCGTCATGCCATTGTATGATGGTGTAATGATATGTGGGTAATCTACAGTTAGATTCACAATCTAAGACTGGTAGAAAGTTAATAATTCAAGTCCTCACTAAGAACCTAAGAATTATTATGATAGCATCTAAGTATATAGGTAATTCCAAGCAGGGTGGGGTTGTTGGTTGGGTTTTGTTTTTTTGTAAAATTAGAGTGCTTAGGTCTAAAAATTTCAATATTTCAAGCTATCAAGGAAGTCCTTAAATTCTTACTCCAAGGACTACAATTACAATTGGTATAACAATAGATTTCTTTTTCCATAAGAGTTCAACTTTGATTTGCTAGTCTTGGTAGCAGATTGTTTTTCCTCAATCACCCAGAATAGAAAAATAAATGAACCAGACTTTCTTCTTTTCAATAACTGTTATATCAGGCATTATGAACAAGATACTTGCCTGTTTGGATCTTAATGTACCATCAGATTTTATGTTCATTTTCCAAACTTAATGTCCAAGTAGTTTTACTACATTTAAATCCAAGCCTCTGACAAAGTTTCCAGTGAATAATTATGGCAATTTGGCTATGATGCTGCTTGTAATTAGTTAGTAAAATTTTGATGCAGCCACTGATCAAATGCTCATTTGTTTCATCCTTTTTACTGCAAGGTGACATTCGCTGTTGTTTGCACTGAAATTTTGCATTCCTGCAATTAGTTGGCAAAGCTTTTGATTGAGCCACTAAAATAATTCCTTCTGTCTCTTTCTTTAACATTCATGATCTCAACCAACTCCATGTGGGGGTTTTATCAGGTTTTCCTTCCATATCCTTCAAGTATTGACCATGCTTTGGTTTGTTCTTCCAATTAACAAATTGGTTTTCAATTGTTTATTTTCTATATTCAGCCTTCACCTTTGTTCTTTGCAAGAGATTTCCTTGATTGACTGCCTTCAGCAAGAGTTCTTGGCTTTTCTTAATGTAGTCATTCAGGCCATTCTTTTCTTTCTCCACCATTTGTTACATTTCTAGAAGTCGTCTGCCTCCTTCTATCATTTTTGGCAAATGATAGCCAATCAATATCACTTTTTGGATGTGAAGCATGGTATATTGTTATTAGTTTCTTGTCTTCCAATCCAAGTTATCATATTCCATCTGAGTCCAATCAAATGGAATTTGTGCTGTATGTCAAATAAGAGAAACTGCCAGGCTATTAAATTTCTGTAATGATATTTTCATCAATTAGGCTTGATTTCAGAATTTTCCAAACTCGATATATATGGCCGAAGTATTTTCACCCAAACTAAACTACAATCTGCAAAATAAAATTTCAGATTTGGTATTCCTAAACCTTATCTTTCTTTAGCATGCTGCAGGAGTTTATATTTAATTCTCAGTTCTTTGCCCGGCCAAATTTAGAAATATATATTTCCATTGTTTCCCATTGGTACATCAGTTATCAATATAGATGTTGTCTGAAATAGAAATAACATTCTAATTAAAATATTTGTTTTGATCACAGAAATTCTTTCCAACAATGACAATTATATTTTGCCCATTTCAGCATTTTTTTTCACTGTTCCACTCTTAGCATAGTTATTTTAAAACACTATATAATTTATATTGGTTAAAGTAACTCCCAAATATTTAACATTTTCTTCCGTGAAGAGACTTTTCATTAAAATCCATATCTTCCAGGACTTTAAACAAGAAGAACCACTTCTAACTGTCAAAAGCTTTCTTGGCATCTAAGAAAATTAATGTGGCTTGTTTTTCATTATGTTGTTGTAAATATTCTATTACATCTATAACACAGTTATTACACTGTCTTTTAATTGTTTTTAGATACAAATCCATGTTGATCTTCATGAATAAAATCTTATAAAAACTTTTTAGCTTGTCTGACAGAATTGATGAGAACACTTTAATCATTGTTCAATAAAGAAATTGATCTGTAATTTTTAGTAACAAAATATTGGCCTCTTTCAAAGATTCTGGTATTATGTCTCCTTGTAAAATAGAATTCATCATTTTCTGAGGTGGTTGTAAAAATTGGTCTTCAAAACATTTATAATAAGAACCACATTGTCCATCCAGTACTGGTGCCTTCCCTGTTTTAATCTTTTTTATAACATCCAATATCTCCATAGTAGATAAAGAATGGTTCATAATTTTTCTCTGGGATTGTGAAACATTTTTTAAAAGTTATTCTTCCATTTTTTCTCAGGAAATATCCTGTTCTTTATGCAAATTTGAATAACAATCAAAGAAAGCTTTCTATATAGTGACATTGTCCACTAATACCTTGTCTCCTTCTTGAATTTTCAATGTCACTTTCTTTTCACTTTTCTTTCTCATTTTCTTCAATCATTTTCCAGGTTTATTTGCAAACTCAAAATTAGTCTGTTTCATATAGTTCACTTTTGTCTCTATTGCCCTTACAATTAGCACAGATAGTTATTGTAGAAGCTTGAGTTGCATGGTGGCCTATTCTTGCCTCCCATTCAGAGGGTTGAGAGAAATCCTAAGTAATGGCAGATGTTTCTCTGCTAGGGTGCAAAAAAAAATTCTATGAACTCCACATAGCCATCAGGAAGAGCATCCAGCCAATAAATTCTCATCTCCATTTAGTGGCCCCAACTCCATCCTGAATTAAATTACAGGTTCATAAAAAGAATAATTGTTGAAGAAGCTTTTACTCTTGATCACGTTGGATCTAAGCAACTCTAGCTGGCTCACAATAGACAAAAACAATCCCAAAAAAATAAATTAAAAAAACAGCATACAAACATATGAAATCATCCACAATCAATTTATAAACAAAAAAAATAATATTCAGTGTAGAATCAATCCTTACATCAACTCAATAGAACCTTTGTAAAAGCTTTCCACTACTGCCGAACCTCCAGGCATGGCAGCAGGGTCTTCCTAAAAGCATGTTCAGGATCTTCCTAAAAGGAGGGCCCTGGGAAGGTCAGGACCAGCCTAAGATGTTCTACAAGCGTTAAGACAGAAACAGTTCTCTTCAGATGTGGGATTCAAATAATTTAACAACTGGTTCTCTGCCCTAATGACTGGCTGGGTGGGCGTGGCTGGGTGGGCATGTGACTTGTTTGGCATGGCCAACTTGATTGGTCTCACCCTTAGGAAATTTATCCTTAGTCTAACTCACAATAAAATAGCACAATAGAATAGAATTACAGAGTTGGAAGGGACCTTGGAGGTCTTCTAGTCCTCCTGCTTAGGCAGGAAACACTACCCCACTTCAGACAAATGGTTATCCAATCTCTTCTTTAAAACTTCCAGTGTTGGAGCATTTACAACTTTTGGAGACAAGTTATTCTACTGATTAATTGTTCTGTCAGGAAATTTGAGGGGCTACTACAAAAATGAGGGGGTCAAACTATTTTCCAAAGCACCAAAAGGCATGACAAGAAACAATGGATGGAAACTAAACAAAGAGAGAAGCAACCTAGGACTAAGAAGAAATTTGCTAAGAGTGAGACCAATCAACCAATGGAATAGCTTGCCTTCAGAAGTTCTGGGTGCTCCATCACACACAAGCAACACAGTTACAAGATAATTTGAAATCTTTACAGTCTAATACTGTAAGATAACTATTAAATGCTGAAAATTCAGGATCAAAATACATAAACATAGAAACAGCATTGCAGCCCTATTGCAAATTAATAAAATCAACTTTTAAAGAGACTAGAATTTTTCTGCTGAGGAAATGGCTATATGGTTATTTCCTCTTTTTCTTTTCCCTTCTTTTGGTTAATTACAAATGAGAAGGAATATCTGAGGTGTGTGATCTGCTGGAATCATTAGGCGGGCAGGCAGCCTTGACTATTCAGCCAGACTATTTGCAGAACTCCACAAAGAGTTAAAAAACAGTTCTCCCGAACCGGTGTGAACTAGTTGAATTCCACCACCAGTTCTCTTCTTTCCCATCCCTGTTGCATTCTACACAACAATTTGTGTGTCTCTCAAGTTCACTATGTACATGCTTAGTTTTGGGCTCTGCCACCCGAAAACATTAAACTAAAAAGCCAGTGTTTTAATCTAAGGTTTTGCACCCTTCTGGGAGATCCTCAAGATTCAGAAGTACATGAGGACCGGAAGTGACATTGCAGTGTTACCAGTCGCAAGGGAATGAAGCTCTCTGTCCCTGCGCTGGCTTCTTCTGGTTTGTGGGCTCTGAAAAGAGCCAAAAACCTCCTTGGAGGGGAGGTGCACAGGTTGGAGAGGTGAGCTGAGAGTCCCACAGAGGTCCATCAGGCACAGAGGCAATGACAGGGGAAGGGGGATCAAAATGGGAAGACTGCCCATTTAAAAAAAAAAGCTGTCGAGCTTCCCTTTTTGTCCACCCTACCCCTCCCTTGCCCCCAGGCCTGATGGTGAAAGGACGGTTCTGCTTCTGCCCCCTCTCCCCCCAATGCCAGAAGCCGCACGCCACCGTTCCACTTCCCTCACAGAGCACTTGCAACTTGCGATCTCCTATGGCTACTGCCCATGGTGCGCTGGCAGGCAGAAGCCCCCTGGTCCCATGCCCTCTCCTTCCTACCTCTTTCTTCCTCCATTCACAGGTAAGGACATGGCTTTCCCGCACAGGGGTGGGGCAGTCTCAGGGAAAGGCCAACAAGTGGGGCATGGAGGCACCAGTGCCACCCGCAGCCAGGCTTAGATCCATGCTGCTGCATTGGCCCTACCCTCTGGGTGTGAGCACAGGAGGCTCCAAGCACATGAGAGCTGGGCTGGCACCTGGGTGAAGGGCAGCACTCAGCAAGCAGTCCCCAGGAACACCAGGCCGTGCACGCTCACCAGCTCCTGTGCGCATGCCCAGGGGGCGAGGCGAGGAACCAAAGAGCAGCTGGGACGTGGGCGTGATTCCAGGCAAGCAGCCAAGGCAAGATAAGGAGTGGCTGGGAGGGGCCAGGTAGGGTGGGGCAGAGCCAACCAGTAGTGCGATCTACTGGTTTGCCCAACTAGGTAAAAAGTTAACAAGGGGTTCGGCTGAACCGGACAGAACTGGCTGAATCCCACCCCTGTATAAGTTTGTTAAAATGTAACAAATATGATTATTAATATTCCATTTGTTGTAAAAAGAACGATATGTAGAATTTGATTGGCATGAAAATAATATGTTGGATTATTGAATAAGATAATAATGGAAGACTAAACATGTGTATTATTATTATTGAAATTGTATAACTTGTCAAACACAATTAAGATGAATATTGCTTTATTTGCAAAAACATTATTAGAAAGGGGATAAATAATGGTAGTGGCATAATAAAAAATTAGAAGGGATAAATGATGGTAGATTATAATTCAATTTAAATCTGTATATTATTATTAGAACTATATAAGTTTTTAAACAAATATGATTATTGGTATTGTATTTGCTGCAAAAGGAGTGATATCAAGAATATGGAGACTGGCATAATAAAATAATAAATTGAAATATTGAATAATTAAGAAAAGATTATAATTCAACAAAATGTGTATTATTACTAAAAGTTTATAAGATTGTCAATTGTATTAAATTTGAAGAACATTGTTTTATTGGTACTAAAATGTAAGACACTCTGGTCCCATGCTGTTCACACAACAATATGTTTGTAGAAAAATAAAAAATAAAAAACTTTTTAAAAAAAGATTCAGCAGTACATATTCCTGCCTTATTCCTGCCACTTGAGCTTCCTTCACATTTTTATTCTTTTTTATTTATTACTGTAGCAAGATTCCTATGAACAACAGGCTGGCCTGAGAGAAAGCAAACAGCCTAAAGTTAATTATCTCCATAGTTATGTTAAGTGAACTTGTGTCTTCAACTTCTTAACTTCTTTCCATGACTTTTGTTACTTTGCTGTTGAAAGGTCTTTGGAAAGTGAAGCATTTAAAAAAATATTTTGCCATTAATATTATTAATTGCCTTCTTAATATCTCCTACCATGTGACTAATGCCAATTTTGGCCCAGATGTTTATACTGTTTATTAACTGTCAAATCAATTATAGTCAGTTAACTGATGTTTGAATGACAGAAAAAGCTGAACACATACTTTAATCGAGGTATATGGAACTAGAACAGTTAGGACAGACAGACTTTCTAATGCAGGCCTCGCGGCCTGCAGGCCAGATGCATCATGTGCTGGCCCACGCCCACACCCAGTTTAGCGAAGGAGGGAAGGAAGGAAAAGTTGCGATAATGTCACGTGATGCCGCCATGATGATGCAAGTTTGACACCCGTGTTCTAATGCATTACCTGTTATAGAGATACTTCTAGAATGTATACATGGGTTCAGTTACTGGCACTATTTTCCTGTCATAAGCTAGGTTTCAGTAATTAAAAAAAGGAAAGCTAGCTTTCTTACAGGCGAGCAAGGCAAGACTTTGGCCTAGTATTTTCTACTCCCTCCACAGAACACTTTTGTTGTAAAATTAAATTTGCCTAGAAAGGGATGTTCAAAGTACGTCTATGTGCATTCTGTTGCCACTACAAACTTGGGAAATGGAAACTAGGGTACTCAAAATAACCTAGAATAAATCAAGGCTGGTGGCTGGAATCACAGTTTTATTTTTATTGCACAAATCCCTGCAGTTTTCTTTGCATGTTGTTGTTTTTTAAGTGGTTTGCCATTGCCTCCTTCCTAGGGAGCCTGGAGGTCCATGATATGATCTATTTAAAAAGAAACCTGTATGTAGTAGGATAAATTAACTATTTAAGATGTTTATTACATAGTTAAGGCTTGGCAGAAGATAAGAACAGCAACCAACTGCAATTTCAAACACAGTTTGCCTGCTTATTTCCTTCATAAGATGTCTGCATTGCTTGCTGTTTATGGGATAGCAATTCAGCAGGTAACAATATGAATTTGAAAAGCTGCTCTTTATAAGGAAGGATTTCACACATAATGTACCAATGGAATATTGAGAATCTGGGAATGATTCTCTCCCTTCAAGCAAGAAGTATTTTGATTCAGGAGTGATAAAAATATTTGTTGAGATGATAGATAGATGGAGATAGATAGATGGAGATAGATGATAGATAGATAGATAGATAGATAGATAGATAGATAGATAGATAGATAGATAGATAGATAGATAGAT
>JANHFK010008574.1:224256-234757 GCA_036250565.1 Sibynophis collaris | reverse complement strand
TTGTCTTCTTCTGGCACTGAGTCCTCCTCGCTATCGTACTCAGGTGCCAGTGGCACAGGATGATAGTTCCACACCTCCGTCGGCTCTTGGTCATCTGGATTCATGGCCCACTGTGCAGGACGTGGACAAGCCACAACACAGGGTCGGCGTGCTCCATTCGTCAATGAAGCAATATTATCTATCAGGACTCCAGATTAGCACCTTCTCTATAGCAGCACTGCCCTCTGGGCAACGTTTCCTCCAAAGTTCAAATGTCTCCCTACTCCCAAAATGGTATTCCTAAAGCCCCTAAAAGTTCTTTGCCCAGGCCTTTGACAAAGACAACTGACAACCCTTTGAGTTTTTTCTTTGCTATTGTTGTTATTTTTAATTATGCTGTTTTTTGGGTGGTGCTCTCTGTTTTTAATTGTTTTTAACAAGTGCAAACTATCTGGATTTACTGGAAGTCAGGCAGCATATAAATGATTATTACATTTATTATTATCACTTAACAATGGTAATTAAGACCAGAATTTGTGTTGCTAAATGATGTATTTGTAAAAGACATAATTGTGACTGTCACTTAGTGATCGCAGATCTGGCTGCCCACAGTTACCATTATTAAGCAAGGACCACAAATGTAGTTAAGCAAACTTCGGATATAATTGTGAGTTCTGATTTCATGCTGGTTTCCCCATTGACTTTGTTTTGGGAAGCTGGCAGGAAAGGTCACAAATCATGATTATGGGATCACGGGATGTTGCAACAATTAGAAATTCAAGTCAGTTGCTAAGCACCCATATTGCAGTCATGTGATCCTCAGGTTGATGTGACAAACAGAACTTTGGGGATCAGTTATAAATACCATTCATTCAATGCTGTTGCTGAATCTGTGATTATATTATTATTTGTAAAACTAACCCCTCTATATTATGGTAGCCACTAAACCTCAGTTCTTTGAAACAATATAATGAAAAATATTGAAATCTGTGGAAGTCATCTGAAATAGCACAAAGGTAAATTTCTAGTATTTAGATTTAAAAATATGAATGTTTTAGGACTGCAATACCTACGATTTTAAATAAGTATTGCCAACAAGTACAGCAAATTATGTCTGTATCAAAATTAATATATTTAATGTCATTGAAGTCTTGTTTTTTTCTGTTGTTCATCTAACATAATTTTAGTAGTATAGTACCAAATTGGGGTTTTATTGTCTTGAATAGCCAGCACTGAAAAGTTTTTGTCTTCTCCTTCAGTATGGAAAGAAGAAGCTGAAATACTTCCCTTATAATCATCAACATGAATACTTCTTTTTGAGTAAGTATAGTTATAATATAGTTATAGAGAAGGCAGCGCTGATATTTATTTCCTGCTTATTTTTTCATAAGCTGTCCCCAACACAGATACTACAATCAATTCACTGAAGTTTTCCCTTATGTGTTAAAACTGGTTTGTAAGTTAGAAGCCCTGTCTCTTTCTAAACTTTTTGGGAAGTGGACATATTTGAAAGTGCCAGAGCACAGTCCTGGGAATTGGCTAACTTCAAGATTACAAAATGCCCATCATGACAAGCACAAATTGCTGCTGGGCACAGGCAATGCATCTTGAATTTAAAATGTTTCACACTCACAATGGGGGAATGTGTTGTCCTGACCGTAGTCAAATGTTGAAAGATGCCTAACTCTGGAACACTTGCAGAATGATTGGAATAGCATTGAAAGATTTCCTGTAAAGTCAGAACAACTGTTTCTGATTTGGATGGAGTGTTTTGAACTGGAAACAGTATTTTAAGCTGTAAACATTTTAAAATTGAAATCAAACTACAGTGAAACACTTATTGAGCAATTCCCTCAGCCAACCCACATCTTTCCTATTAACTTAATCTTACCTCAGTTCAGGGCTGCGCCACCTACCATGTTTATTATCTAAGGAGGGATAGAGTAGCTGTGCCAAGCATTCTTGTAAATGGCTGATGCTAGAAATTTATGTTGCTTTCAGCATTCTCATTTCCTTTTTATCAATTAAATAATATTTTAAAAATTAAAGAAGTGGGCCATGAGCCATGTCGTGAAGAGGTGAGATGTCTGTAGGCACATTGGTTCCCAGAGGGTATCATGTTGGAAACACAAGTCCTGATTATTTTAATAGCTTAAAATATTGGGCCGAACAGAAACCCAAAACAGAATTTCTCATCATTTACTGCCATATACTTCCTCAGAGTGAGTGAGAGAGAGAGAGAGCTTCACTACAGACATTTATTTTTATGTTGTTTTTCAATCCCACGACACCATTCTATGTTTTGTGTTGCCTGCTTCCCCTAATGCGTGTTGTTTTGTTCACAGTTTTCCCACCTCTCCTTATTCCAGTCTATTTCCAAATGCAAATCTTCACAACAATGTTCAAACACAAGTTCTGGGTGGTAAGTGAAAAATCCCACATGCTTTTTATTGCTTTCATTTCTCTCCATGAAATGAAAATTCATCTCAAGAAGATCTCAGCTGAGAGGGGGGTGAAGCAAGGTCTCTATGCATATTCTTTGGAAAAGAAATAATGGTTGGCTTAGAGATAAAAGCCATATAGCACTTGCCATGTATAATGTTTTCCTTGTCTCCTAGGACCTGGCATGGGCCTTCAGCTACTATGTACGCTACTTTATCACCTACATCCCATTTTATGGATTTCTTGGGTCCCTGCTTCTCCTCACCTTTGTCAGGTAGGATTAGCTACTAAAACATTTAAAAGGTACCTTCTGCTGATTTATAACTGTCGAGAAGTTCAAGACCAGATAAGTTATAGATTCCAAACAAATCTGCCCAATGTTTGTGCATAAGACACATTGTGACTGATTGATATGAGTCATGATGGTAATTGGAACAGGGAACTCAGTTGCTAAGCAATGTGGCTGGTAAAGTATGACTTTATGTGACCATTCTGACTTATGAGGGCTGTAATGGCAGTCTCAGCTGTCATTGTTAGGTGAATCCTGTGTGGTTGCAGCAACTCACAGCCATGTAATTGCCATTTGCAATCTCCTGCCAGCTTTCCCTTTGTCTTGGCTTGGTGGAAGCTGGCAATGGAGTTTGTAAATGGCAGTTAAGTCACCGCAGGATGCTGCACTGTTGTAATTAGGAGCTAATTGTGAATTGCGATCATATGATTGTGGAGATGCTGCAATGGCTACAACTATAAGGACCTGTCTTCTGTTTCCTTGTCCAGTATCATCATAACTTTGGTTGTTGAATGAATGGCTGTTCAGTGAGGATGACAAGTGCTTGTTTCTGCTATAGACAGGCATTATCCACACTGCATTTTCCAGCAGTGGAGTATTTTGTTGGAATTTTTCCTCCTAGGACTTTCCTTGAATTTATCAATTGTTCTAATATGTACTTACTTATCATTGATTGATTTGATTTGATTTGATTTGATTTGATTTGATTTGATTTGATTTGATTTGATTTGATTTGATTTGACTTGAGTGACTGTTCATCTCATCATAGCAACTCTAAATAGCTAACAATGCATTAAAACACAATCCACAATAACGTCAAAACAGTATTAATATTAAGAGTTGCTTTGCGGAGTGAGATAAGGGACATTTATATTTAATAAATAAATAACCTAGAAAGGTAGCTGATTGGTAAAAGCCAATCTACAATGATCTCAGAACCACAACTACGCTGGTTTCGACTTACCTCCTGGCCCCCAAAAAACACTCATGACTTCAACATTTTCTAGAAGCCTAGCGAAGTTGAGTTCAACCATATCTTGAGAGATAAGGTATTCCTAGGTTTTACAGCAGAAAAATCCTGTAAATTGACGTTAATCAATGCTGCTGAACAGATGGATGTGAATAGCTGTGGTGGCACAGTGGTTAGAATGCAGTACTGCAGGCTACTTCTACTGACTGCCAGTTGCCTGCAATTTGGCAGATCAAACTTAACCAGGCTCAAGGTTGACTCAGCCTTCCATTCTTCAGAGGTTAGTTAAATGAGGACTCAGATTGTTGAGGGCAATATGCTGACTCTGTAAACCACTTAGAGAGGGCTGTAAAAGCACTGTGAACCGGTATATAAGTCTTAAGTGCTGTTGCTATTCCCACATATAATCCTTTCCCACTGTTAATTGGACTCTAAAACCTGTTTTTCTTTCCAGGACTTAAGTTAGATGTTTCAGGGAAGGGGTTGGCAGATGATATAAATATATATTGCAATGTATTGTTCTTAAAATGATTGCTGTGCTGTTATATAATGTGTATATATCTGTGTGTCTATATGTCTATGCTTGTCTTTTTATTTTTTTTTTTTAATCTTCTGAAGCCACCCAGAGTAATTTTGAAGATGGGAGATTTAGAAATTTGATATATAAATCAATAAAATAAAGGCAAATGACACACTCGAGAACAACTTTATGCCTACAAAATGTGGGAAATTCAAGACTGTTCAGACTGTTCTGACCTACTATTTAATTACTGGACATAAGCTTTGACCCTTTTGTTGGCCATAGTTTCTCTAGATTACAGTTTTCAGGCTTTTGAGCTCAATCCCCTCTCTTTCTTGCTCTTTAGGTTTATGGAAAGTCATTGGTTTGTTTGGGTTACTCAGATGAATCATATTCCAATGGAAATTGACAGGGAGAAGCACAGAGACTGGCTCAGCTCCCAGGTAAACTCTCATTCCTATCTGGCAATAAGTGTCACCGAGTCCAGGGGAGTTTCTGAGCAACCATGCTCGAGATCATCTGGTACAGTACTGGGAATGTGTCCTACTGACTTTATCTCAGGTTTGATGAAACTAACAAAAATGTTCCTCCCTGCTCCACACTTCTTGTAAAGCAGACTGTACCGGGTTAAGGATTTAATTTAACAAACTTTAATTTAGCTAAATCTTTAGTACTGCAAATATCAATTTAGTCTGGCATTTTGAGACAAAGGAACAATGGTTGACCTATTTTTCTAAAAATATGACGCTGGCTATAATTCAGATCTACACTGCTTTGTTCCAAATGTTGTTTGAAACATATTATTTCTCCATTTCTTGCCTCCTGCAATACCTCACTATTTTGAAGAACTCAAAAGATTACTATTTTAGTCTGCAGTCATATTGCAGCATGTAATAGATTGTAGCATGTCCACATTACTATAATGGCAGACTTTACCAAAAAGAAAAAAAGTAATGAATTTGAACTTAATCTCTTTTCAAATTCAGATTTATTGGGATTCACAATTTCCTTTCTTTCACAGCTGGTAGCTACTTGCAATATTGAGCAGTCTTTTTTCAATGACTGGTTCAGTGGACATCTGAACTTTCAAATAGAGCACCAGTAAGTATGCAAAGTTTGTTTCTGAAGGAACGTTGGCAGTGAAAATGCATGCACAAGATGTAATAGTCACCTTGGAGAAGCTGGAATAAGAAAAAAAATGCTGGCTAACAGCAATAACCGTAGAATTTCAGTATGCCACAAGGATATGTAATATTTATTAAATGCATATGGTACAAGCATATGTAATAATTATTAAATTTATATGCTGCTCAGAGTCACTTTGCAGAGTGAGATGGGCAGCATATAAATTTAATAAATAAATAAAATGCAATGTACATAAAACTATTGTACAGGTAGTCCTCGATTTAAGATTGAGCCCAAAATTCTGTTGTTTTGCCTCATTTTATGACCTTTCTTGCCACAGTTGTTAAGTGAATGACTGCAATTGATAAGTTAGTAACATGGTTGTTAAGTGAATCTGGATTCCTCATTGATTTTGCTTGTCAAAAGGTTGCAAAAGATGATCACATAACCAAAGTATGAACTAGTTGCCAAGCATCTGAATTTTGATCATTTGGACCATTCCAGTGGTCTTCCATATAAAACATCCAAATGTCCTATCTAATTAGAAATGGAAAGGCTAACCTCCCACCCACCCATCCACCAAAAAAACCCATGGAGTTTTAAAACCTATTTTTCCAAAGCTTTAAGCAATTCCTGTCTTCTGAAACAATTTTTAAAAATAACAAGATTATGAAATCTTTCCTCACAGTTTTAGTTTAAAATATACATAAACAATATAGATGCATATATAATGACTTGGATATATGGATAGGGGGAGAGAGAGGATGCAAAAGTTATTGGGCCCCAGCCAAGCTCGCCATAGTACCTCAAAGGGATGTACTCATATCTTAGATGCTGAAGCATCATGTCGTTTCTGGATTCAGCTATCTCATCTGGCTGTTGAACAGACTAGGTTCTATTTATTTCCATAGTGCATGGCATGTCCTCCAGAACTGCTGCTCCTGAGGTTTCCTCATGCTTTCTTCTTCTGTTTTATTTGAGCTTGTTTCCCACAATGCCACGCCACAACTACCATAAGATAGCACCGTTGGTAAAGTCCCTGTGTGCCAAGTATGAAGTTCCTTATGAAGAAAAACCTCTTCTGAGAGCATTTGGAGACATTGTTGGGTAAGAGACTCAATAGGGATCGTCAGTCTATTTTATCTTTTGGAGAGCATAGAGAGATACGAGTACAACTTCATAATGCCAGCCAGCCATATCTATCTACTAATGGGTTACCAAAATGCAGAAATACTTAATCTGTATGTTGATAGATCTGGGAGTTCTCTGTCTTTGTTACAAGTGTTTGCTATAAATTAAAGCTTGGGAGAAAATTCAGGGTCAGCTTACACAATCAGACTTCTGTTATACTACTGGAATCTCACACCTGTCTTCTTACTCTTTAGATCCTTGAAGAAATCTGGAGCGCTGTGGTTGGATGCTTATCTCCATAAATGAAGCTGGATTTCGGTGAAGAGAATGACTTAGCAAAGGGGAGGGCTGGGGAAAGGGGTAATATGTATTCTTCTTGTCTGATTTCAGTCTGTATGTGTACACACATTTGGAAAGAAGTTTCCTGTACTGTATTGTCAAACTGAGGTTGAGGCAGATTGAGGGAACCTATTTTAAATCAGGAGGAATTTCAGATGTGTCAGATACTGAAAAAAAGAGAGAAAAGATTCAACACAGGGTAGCTCAGAAGGTTAGGACCTTTTAAAGAGAACAGATCAAAGATGTGAAAAAAGGAGAAAGTTGATCTTTGTATCTTCTCCTAAATCTTGCTGTTATAGTTCCAGATCTGTCTCTTACCCCAGGGGTTTTCAAATTTCTTCAGGATTTTTTCAATTGAAAAAAAATTTTCAGAACCCAATTAAATTTAAGCAAAGCAATGACTCATCATACATACGAATATCCCTCCCCAACGGGATTGGAGTTTTTGAATGTCAGCCAAACAGCCCCACCCTTTCCACTGTACCATGGAAAAAATGCTGCAGACAACCCAGACTGTGTTTGAGTGGACTTTTTTCTTGCCCTCAGTCTCTCATGAAACTCCAGGGTTCTATAAAACACAGTTTGAAAAAAGATGACAGAGATGGCTGAGTTATATTGGAGTCCAGCTATCTATTTGATCCATATTAAATACAGGAAGCTTAGTTGGTTCTTTCAAAGAATGAACTGTAAACAAATTTAAGGACTTATTCACCTTAATCGTGGCCGCACAAGAGAGGAAGAAAGGGTGAGATATGTTTAATCCAGAGAATCATATCTAAATTATCAGGTAAAAACTGCTTACATTCCATCTAAGAGAACAAATCCCACACATTGATTTTTTTAATTTTTTTAAAAAAATCAAGTAACTAAGTATTATCAGACATCTAATGGAACCTTTCTCCTTTTCCAAAATCATCAGGTGCAAATGCTTACCTTCTAATGTTTTTAAGGAATCAAATATGAAAACATTGTCTCTTATCAAATGAAGCTTGAACACACACAAGCATAGCTGCAAAAAGTTTTCTCCAAATTTGGATAAAAACTTGCCAGGGATTTGCATATGCATGTTTCTTGAATTTTTCCCTACCTCTTCTTGTCATGCTGTTTGAAGAAAATTTAATGTGCTTCACTTACACTGAGCCTCCTGGAGTTTAGTTCCAATTCTCTCTTCAATGAACAATTCAAATGCCTGTTTACACTGGATCAACCAGCCTAAACCAACTTTGAGCCATGTGTGTATCCTTAACTAGATTCCTAACTAAATAAGAGACACTGTGTGCATATGAATGTGCATGCATGGTTCACCAGCCATTGCTGTAGATAGATAGCTGCACTTAACAGAATTTTAGAATAAGCAAACAGGAAAGTCTATTTATCATTCTCCATGCCTAAACAGCTGATTAGTATCAATAATGGGCTGTACATTTACATTTTTACACTAGGACCAGCAAGTTTGTCTTCTGCATCATTACTCGGTTCAGTCACAATTTCTACAAGAGCTGACATAAAACAGAATCATGCTTGCTTTAAACAGAAACTTTTAAAGATTTGATTCAGGTTCCATTCATGGTAATTCTTAATTGCCACTGTATATACAATTGCAGTCAAATTCACTGGCATTTTTTCTCCTCTTAATCAGTCTCATCTATCTTACAATATCTAATTCATTGGGGAATAGATTTTTTAAAGAAACCATTTACAGTGCATGGCCAATGTTTTAAAAGGACCAAAAGTTGACAAACTTTGTCAGACAGTGTGATATATAGATATTGCCTTAAATCTGAGTGCAGTCACTTGGTCTGTTTTCCAAAATCAAAATAATACAAGCTCGCTCTAGTTTTATTCCTGATGTGGAATTCCAGGGGCCTTTTAAGAATTACTTTAATCACTTACAATTCATGACAACAGTTTGACTTTTTATATATTGAGAGGACACTTGACTTTATTTTCTGTGGTTGTATAGATAATTTCCTCTGTTAGTTTTGCTAATTAAAAGCATCCATATATGAAATTTTTAAAAATCCCAAAACAAGACAATCTCCCCCCATCACTTTATGGCATCAGAAGTTCAATTTCTAGAAACAATCCAGCTGCAACTGATGTGTTTGAACCCGTTTTCTCTCATTTATTTCTTATCCCTGCTGAGAATTGTGATTCTCTCAGTACAGGGAATCCCTACTTGCAGAGGATAAAGAAATAGTCTGAATGATTACAAATAAAACTTATGCAGCAAACTAAAAAAAAAATCAAGTTTTTTAAAAGTAAAAACTAATAATTTAATTATGTAGCTCTTGACCATATGTGAAATTGTCCCAGTTCTGCTGGCATCTAGTTAGAGTCTTAGACAGTTTGGGTAATTTGATCAGCCCTGAAACTCATTGTGTGTCTGTATTGGAAATAGTTGCCTTGGCTAACATACGATATAGGTTTCTTCTGATTAACATAATTACCTACCCACATATACCACACTGAGCTTCTGGGAAAAAGCTAGTTTAAGAAATTAATAGGTCCATGAGTTCCCCAGAAATGCTAGAGACATTGTGATGGGCAAGGCAATATACCGGTATTTGGTGAGTCAGTTCTTGGACATTTCAGAACACTAAGAAGTGTTACCAAATAGAAGCTTTCAGAAATTTCAATTCAAGGATTTCAATATTATAAATCAAGTGCACTAAATATACATATACTACTCGCAAAGAAATCCAACTGAATGATGAGGGGAAAAGACATTTAATTTCCGCTAATGAAATGTTGGACTCTCTCTCTCAATAGTTTCATTGAAAATTATATTATACAGGTAAAACTAATGCAACTACATAGTACAGAAGGACATTTTAAAAATTTCAAAAGTGCAGAAAGGTGGAAAGAAAAGGAACAAAAAAGATAAAAGAAAAAAACTCTCCCTGTATCCTCAGCAAGCATACTCAACAAGTTATCACTAATACAACCCAACATCTCTTCGTTCCACACCTCACCCTATTCTCCATAAGTCTGTCTCTAAAATGTCCATGTTAATCAGCGAAATCCAGTAATCATTAGCAGAAATAAGTATTGCAAACTTTTATCTAGTACACCCAAGTTGAACCTGTTTGTATTTGTATCTAGTTATATTAAAAAGCTCCCCCATTTCCTCTATTCAAATAATCAGAGTGTAATCCCCAGTTAAAAACAAACATTACCAGAAATAACCACCATCATCCAGTCCCAATCAGAAAACCATTTAACCCCACCAGAAAGAACAATTCATTATTTTAATCTTGATCAAATGAATTGAATTGTATTCATTCTTCTTTCTCCCAACCATCTTTGAATTCATCACAGAAACTTCTAACATCTGCGTTCTCGTATTCTTTTTCTCTCTTCTCGCAAAATTCTTGTCGTTTTTGTTAGGTCACTTTTGTAATGCCAGTGTGACAAAACTCCAGCAAATGTTTTTTTTATAAATCCAATATAAGAAAATTATCCACGTCACTCTTCTGATTTATTATCGGTACATCTTTTAATATTTTAAAAATCTTCATTCAATTTCAGTTTGTAAATCCATTGTTTTCATCTCTTTCTTATAGAGTATAATTTTTTTAACCACTTGTAAGTCAATTTCAGTTTTATTCAATGGGATTTGTTCAATAACACCTCCTGATTCTATTATAGTAGCAGTCTCCAACTTTTCTGGCTCAATGGACCGGCGGCATCAGTGATGGGAGAA
>JANHFK010008574.1:153608-170261 GCA_036250565.1 Sibynophis collaris | reverse complement strand
ATCCAATTGTGTCTGATTGTCAGAGACTGCCTGGACAAATCCCTGCAATTTTTTGGGCACAATTTTTCATAAGTAGTTTGCCATTGCCTCCTTCCTGGAGCTGAAAGAAAGGGACTGGCCCAAGGTCACCCATCAGCTGTGTGCCTAAGGTGAAACTTGAAGTCAGGGTCTTCCACTTTCTGGATTAATGTGTTAACCAGTACACAAACTAGCTCTGTATAGTTATTTGATAAACTATATTTATTTGAGTTATTTGAGTCTTCTCTGTAATAATCCTTTTACCGGTTTGACTGTTTCTGTCCTACATTGCAATTTAAAAAAACAATTAAAGTAATTAGAGTAAGATCTATTCATTTCTGAAATCAGATCCAAGATTTAACAAGGAATCTTTCTCAACAAAGATTCTCAATTATCCAGGCAGACATGTCTAACAATTGTCTGAAGTTGTCTGAAGGTTGAATCATTGCAACTGAACTAATGTTTAGTTTCAGAGATGTTTTACTGCCCATCCAGGCAGCATCCTCAGTCAGCGCAAGGCAGTTAGGCAGAGAGTCGTTGGAATGTACCAACCCCTGCCACACCAACCTGAGGGGATTCCAACAACTCTAGTAAAACTAAAAATTAGTTCAGCTGCAGTGATTCGACCTTTAGATAATTTCAGACAACCTTCAGACATCTCTGCATGGATGATTGAGAATCTTCATCAACATTTTACAACGCATTTTGGGGAAGAATCCCCTGAGGTTGGTGTGGCAGGAGTTGATACATTCCAACAACTCTGCCTAACTCTCTGCCTTGCACAGACTGAGGAAGCTGTCTGGATGGGCAGTGAAATGTCTTTGAAGCTAAAAATTAGTCCAGCTGCAATTATTCAACCTTCAGACAACCTTCTAACAAGGAATCTTGTAATCCAGTAACAAGTAACCAGATGGATGTATTGCTTCATCCCTAGATCTACAGGCAAGCGTGAAAGTTGGAGGCTGTTTTGACAGGTTGTTTAAGCAGCAAAGCCATGCATTGACCAAAGGATTAGCCATATCAGCTCAAAGGTTGATGGATCTCATGGGGTATCTAAAGGCAGCTTTTTCCAACCAAGAGAACATTTTATGTCAGGAATTTCTCAATCAATCACTATGGGGAGGAAAACCAGCAGCAGTTTTCTATGATAACCAAACCACACCCTTACTAGCAGTCTCTACTTGGCTAATAGGGTCAAATAGAAATAATACCAGCAAACTATCCTATGC
Organism: Sibynophis collaris; assembly: GCA_036250565.1. Lineage (NCBI taxonomy): Eukaryota > Metazoa > Chordata > Lepidosauria > Squamata > Sibynophiidae > Sibynophis > Sibynophis collaris. The sequence continues at coordinate 169,014 of JANHFK010008574.1, read as the reverse complement.
CTTCCAACAATCAGCTTGGGTGCGTACAAGATGGGATTTTTAATTTCAGTTGCAATGTTTTATTTCTGTTGGCTTTGTCTGTTGTTCTAATGTTTACATTTTTCCTCATTCTGTTATACTGTGTATTTTTATTGTTCTGAGATTGACTGAAAAAGTTTACACTGATGAGCTTTATGAAAATGTTATTAACAAATCAATCTAAGAAATGCTACCACTGCAGTCCAATATTTCTGTTCTGGGGAATAAATCAAATTAAATTCTCTATAGCTAATTCTGAATAAGAGTTAGTTGGACCTGATGGCCTAAATGCCCCCTTCCAACTCTACAATTTTTGTGTAAATGGGTGTTGAAGTGTAACCTAAAACTATTCAAATTCAGCTCTGTATTGTCCAGGGTGAAAAAATCTCTTGGACTCATATTCAATTCATATATTGAAAAATGTTCTCCTCCCACCTCCCTCACATCACAGAAGTGATTATTCATACAAATGGAAAATATGGAAATGAATTCCATATTCATTTCAGTTCAAGGGTTGTTCTTTGAATTGTCCCTGACATGTCCAAGAGGGGTTAGCTCTCCAATGCAACTTCAATTCCAATTAATACTGTAGATTGCGCCATTTTCAGCATAGTTCCATAAAGCTGGTGCCTTTCCATGATCCTTCTGTCAGCTCTGGAAGCCATCTTAAGCAGGAAGTCCTGTCGCTGCCAACTATGACTTGCAATTTCTTAACGGGGTTTTTCACATGGGAAATATTTGGGAGGGGAGGTTCAAGGTCATTATTTCATGAGGGGGCTTCTTCAGTTGACCTTTCATTTCTGTTAGGCAGGCCCTGCTGGTTTGAGTCCCTCCTGCTTACTCTGCAGAAAGGTGCTTTGGCTTTCAGTCCCCAAATCTTTGCCTGATGGCACCACTATCTTTGTCTTTCTGTCTTCATTTTTGTCATTTTTAAAATTCCTCCCTGCAGGCCAATAATGTTTCTTACTTCATAAATTCTAAGTTGTCTTTAAAATATTGAATAACCTTAGTTGTTGGGTCCCTTGCAAACATATACTTAACTATAGACTGACTTCCCATCTAAACTTAAGAGTTACACCCAACACTCAGAAGTATCTCCTAATAAACAATGTTGCTATGTAATTTTAATAATAAGCAGATCCACCACAGGATGGTTTTGTAGTCCCCCTAGGTATGAAATCTATGTATGATAAGTCCTTCAGATGAGCTACAGCTCACAAAGTGAATTGTTCTACCTCAGGAAGTATAACCTGTTTCAGTTGGCTGTTTAGCTTCATAAACACTTTAGAAGTGAGGAAACAAATCTACATCTCTGCTTCATTGTCAGAATGGCAATTTAATTGGACTTCCTGGTCTCATGAATTCCAATGAAGTGAAACATCTTTTGAAAGATCAGCACAGCCCCAATAAAGATGGATATATGAGCATCAGATTAACAAGCGAAAGAGAAATTTTCTCTGTGTGTGTGTCTTTCTCCAATACAATTTGTAGTAATTGGGCACTATCTAGTGGCCATTCTTCACTCTACTTATACGCCTTTTATTTTTCATTGCTGGAATCGCCCCCTCTTTGGCTTAGAAACATTTATTTTTTTTTAAAAAAAAATTTCCAACAGTGCACAAGGGTGTGACATATGATAGAGCAACTGATTCTTTTTTTAGAGTTGAAATCTGAAAATATCATTTGTTACTAAGGGAACAGAAACTCCATAATAAAATTACATTTTAACATAAAAAAGAAATATATAACTTTAAAAAATGGTACGACTGTTCAACAGGGTTTTTTTCCTTTGAGATTCAGTCAATGAAGTCTAGTTTCATAGGGGTAAATGAGGCAATTGGAAGTACTGTAACTGGTTTTTTTCTTCCACTGAGTGGGTGTATAATGGTAGAGATAAAGCAGGAGTAAGAGTCCCAGTTACCTCCAAGTACTATGGTTATAGATCCTAATTCTCTGTGTGTAGAGCCATAGTTTGTGCTAAGCCACAATATGGATTTGGTTGTGAATCTTTGTTGAAAAAGGTATAAATGCAACAATTTATTGGTTTATTCAGTTTATTCAGCAAATCACAAGACTTAGAACAATGTCTGAACTTGCAATTATATGTGGGAATGAAGGTTTAAGAGCCACAGTCACAGCCACAGGAATGGTAGTATAAGAGGTAGTTTAGCCTATGGGACAGGAATATGGGCATGGCAAACATCTTGGAAAGGACCATTTCTAGTTTCTTGAGCTGTAAAGGTTAGAAGAAAGAGATGTACATATTTACAAACTTCGAATCAGTTAGCCAAGCTGAATGAGGTCAGTTGATGATGCTCTGTCATTCACAAAAGTGGAATACACATCAGCAATATAAGTGTGATAAGAAACTGTGCGGTATATAAATTGTTAATGGGCTATGGAATAGATATATCAAAGCCAAGAGTATTGTCTGAACACAATAAGGAATGTATTCACGATGAACACAAATAAATCCAGGACAAAGCACAAAAGCACACATGTGCAACACACAAGAAAAGGGACATGGACCTGAAATACTGCCCATTGGCAGAGATGATGGCAGATGAATTCACTAAGCTTTTGTTCAGAGATTGACTCAGACCACTTTGAGAGATGATGGGAGTGGTAGATTATTACATGAGTGTAGAAGGGACATTGCAAGTGTGACTTTAGTTGCACTAACTCTTAGCACCTCAAAATCTATCGCCCACTTAGATGCACTGGAGTATAAATAGATAGTTTAGAATTTCCTCTGTGTTCCTTCTTTAGCTCTTACTGCCCTTTTCTCATGAGTTTTCAAACTTCTTCCTGCCTGTTTCTCAAGCATAGTTGCTCGCTTTATTCTCGCTTGAAAGGATAGTTAGTTGGAGTTAGCTTGTCCATGTATTTCCTACAGTAAATTTCTACCATCTCTTTCTATCTATGTAGGCCTGATGACACCAGAAGAGCACAAGAAGTTTGAAAGTTTAAATTCAGTCCATAACAAGTTTTGGATCCCATGTGTCTGGTTCTCAAACTTGGCAGTGAAGGCACGTAATGAGGGGCGAATCCGTGACAGTGTACTCCTTCAAGGCATCTTGAATGTGAGTCAGATATACACTGCATGTGTCAAGCTTTGAATTCATTACCTGACATTTTTAGTCTCTTAGCAGAGGAGAAGCTCCAGAAAAACAGCTGTTACAGTTCAGCTTTCTCCATGCTAGAGGCCTACTATGATCAGATAGGGCTGTACAGCAATTTAGATTTTGAAGGAAAAAGGTAATTTGGTTTATTTGTGGGCACTTGTGGGACAATTGCCAGTGGTTCCTTAAAGAAGCTGCATCTTTTTGTGGGTTTGCATTGCTGCCCTCCAGAACTGCAATTCACTCCTGGGAAAAGACAACTGGGTTTAAGGAAAAGGTCTGAATCTCCATTAAATCTAGATCTCTCTCATATTGCAACATTCATCATTTCAACTATTGGACCTGCTAATTATAGGCTGTGGAGGAGCTAATACATTAGTACCATGGTGGGAAAGATTGCCATAAATCAGTGTTTCTCAACTTCAGACAAGACCTCAACAACTTTTAGATGTGTGAACTTCAACTCCCAGAATTCCTCAGGCAGTATAACTTATGCTGGCTATAAAATTCTGGGAGTTAAGACCACACACCTTAAAGCTCCTGAGGTTAAGAAATTCTGTTGTACACAATCCAGAATGGGTAGCATGACAGGAAACCTAGAATCAAAGAGGCCTTTGGTGCAAAGGAAAGTGGAAGATTAATGTAGAGACATTATCCAATTCTTACAATTCTACTACTTGTACAAGACCTTTCACTGTTACTAGGGGCAAAACACCCTGGTCTAAATAAAAACACTTTAGTGACACATTTTTCAGAGATTGCTGACAGCGACATGGGTAACAAAATACACATTGAAATCCTGAACTGAAAGTCCTATGGGGAAACTTTATTTCCTCTAATGGTACTTTTCCTTCCTTCCAACAGGAAATGAACACATTGCGCAGCCAGTGTGGGCGTCTCTATGGATATGATTGGATTAGTATTCCCTTGGTCTACACACAGGTGAGAATTGTACTTCAACTGTATTTTTGTCTGATTGCAGCCAAAATTACATCCCATTTATAAGAAAATAGCTCTTATATGTGCTTCATATTAAGCCTTTCTTATAACTTAGTTAAACTCTTATCTAACTTTCCTATAGGGTTGGTGTGTTCCAGATAGTTTTAATTAAACAATGTCATCTATTCAAACTTTAGATATGTGCCTTCTCTGTAGTAGCATTGTCTTCTGGAACAAGGTTCCCTCCCCCCCAAGATCCAAATGGTCTCCATTCTGCCGTTGTTTAGAAGGGCCTTTAAGATTTATCTCTTAACCCAAGCATTTGACAAAGGAGAATGAGACCCCTTTCTTCATTGTGTTTGCCAATTTTTAATTGATTTTGTTATAATTTCTTTTGTTGTGAGCCACTCAGAATTATTGAGAGTCGGGCAGCATACAGGTTTCATATGAAATGTTCTGTTCCCATTATAGATCCCATGGCTTGCTCCCATTGATTTTATTTGCCTCTGTTTCTGATCACTGCCACTCAGCTGATTATCTTGCAAGGGAAAGGATATAAAGCTTCACATTTTGAAATATGCTTGGATATGCGTGGTGGAATAAGGAGAACTACTTTAACACTAATAATATCCCTAAAGCCAGTTTCAGTTATGGGCTGGGGACAGTGGTGAAATCCACATTTTTTTACTACCAGTTCTGTGGGCGTGGCTTGGTGGGCGTGGCTTGGTGGGCATGGCAGGGGAAGGATACTGCAAAATCCCCATTCCCTCCCCATTCCAGGGGGAAGGATATTGCAAAATCCCCATTCCCACCCCACTCTGCAGCCAGCCAGAAGTGGTATTTGCTGGTTCTCCAAACTACTCAAAATTTCTGCTACCAGTTCTCCAGAACCTGTCAGAATCTGCTGGATTTCACCCCTGGCTGGGGATGAGATAAAGCCAATATCAGAAAGTTTGAGCAGAAAAATAAACTAAATAAACATGTATTGCGAAAACATGTTTGTGCCACAGTTAAGAACAAACAGGGAATGACCACTACGTATTTAAGTCAACATGGTTACATGTGTACTATGCACCAACTGTCACAAAGCAAGCACACTTTTTTCTGCATCTATGTTTTCCTTAGGAAAAACAGGAAGCTTTGTATGACTTTCTAAGAGGTCATGGTTTTTTTCTGGAGTCTTAAGAGCAGTTTCTCAGCTATTGGCAAATATTATATGGCCTTTAATGATAGCAGCCTGCATGCAGAGCACACTTTTATCTTCTTCAAGCACCAGGAAGATGACTTACAGTATTCAGCTCCACCCAAGCCTACTGTTCAGATAATGAACTTAGACTCTATGGGATGGAAGTAGAATCCATTCCTTGTGGACCAATAATGGGAAATTCATACTCAGCACAGCTAGGTCTCCTACAAATCATATCCAAAGTAGATGAAACCAAGATCTGATGCCCATGAAAATGTGCTTGGTCACAGCAAGTCATAGCTGGAAGCCTTTATGGAAGCCAGCCACACCACTTTTGGAGAGTCTTTGTTGCTAGAACAGAATTGAGTAGAGTGGATGAAGGGCAGCTTGTGTTTTGCATGACGCCTTTATATTCATGTTACTTTGAATATAAGGCAGCATATAAGGCAGCATTTGCTTCTTCTATCCATTTCACCTCTAGCCCTTCGTTTATGCCTTTATCTCACTGGCTGGGTTGTGCCCCTGGAATCCTGTTTGCTTTTTAAACAGCAGAACTGCTGCTTTAAGCTATCTGCTTAAAGAAACAGATAATTAGGCAACAAGACAGCCTTAGTTAACAAATCTAATAGTGCAATATAGAACAATAATAAGTTTTGCCACATTTTACTAGCACACACTCCAAATAATGGTTTTGTTTCTAGTGGTCTACAAATCTCTTATTGCAGGATGGCATTTGAGTTTTAGTTGCTAACAAAAAAAATATTAAAAGAGATTAGTACATAGTCATCCACATGAGGCTTCTAGACGAGGTTCTTCTGGACTGCAACAGAATAGGTAATAAAATGTCCGCAAACAAACAACCAAGCTTAGAGTGCACCAAGGACTCCACAGTTCAACCCATATATTATCTTCTAGAAGTTAAAATGTATCTTTGTGTTAGCGAAATGTAAGCAATGGCAGGAACAAAATATTTATTTATGTCCTGCCCTATATTATTTTTACAAATACCTCAAGGCACTAAACATATACAATGTACCTTCCTCCTCCTGTTTTCTCCACAAAAACAAACCTGTGAAATGGGCTCGTCAGAGAGAGAGACACTGACTGGACCAAAGTCACCAACTAGTTTTCATGGCTAAGGTGAACTCTAGGCTAAGGTGGGATTTGAACTCATGGTCTCTAGCCAAGTGCTTTCATCACTAGGCCAAACTAGCTTTGGAAACCAAAACAGGTTGTTGATGATATAGAATTTATATGGAATATTAGCAGTGGTAGCCCTAGGAATGTGCCATCTGGGATGTGAAACTATATTTTAAAATCTGGATTAAGCAGAAAACCTCCCCTCAAAAATGGGATCTAGCTCTTCAAAATCTTTGTAGCTTTCCGAGGAATATTTTTTCCCCTCCAGATAGCAATTCTATTCCATTTTAGTACTTTAGTAGTCCTTGCTGTACCGTGAAAGATCTTTATTTCCCTATCAAGAAAGGGAGTGAACCAGGCAAATACAGGAAGATATAAATTTAAGGTTGTAAATGGAATGAAATATGCACTAACATATTGCAGAAAGTAGGCAAAGGTTATAATGGGAAAAGGTTTCATGAAATGAGTTTAAATGAACATGGTTTAAATAAGCAAAAGTGAGGCCTATGTCATGTGGCTGCAGCAGACATTTAGACATCTGTGGCTCAGAGGTGACAGGGCTTTTGCAAAAGCACACACAACAAAAGGGATGTGAGAAGCTGTGGTTGTTGAGGATATTGAATTGTTGAACTAGTGACTTGAGTATAAATCAGGAGTGGGCAACTTATGGCCTCTTTACAATCTGTGGACTTCAACTCCCAGAACTCCTGAGCCACACAGGGACCTTCATTGTCCACTCCTGATGTAGATAATAGTATTTCTGCTTCTATAGAAGCGTATTTTGGAATGACTTCTAGTTCAATACTGCTCTTCAATAGAAACCTATCCTAGTAAATCAGGGTTTTTAAAGAGATCCTAACAATGTTTCTTTCTCGAAGGTTGTGACGGTAGCTGTTTACAGCTTCTTCCTTGCATGTTTAATTGGTCGGCAGTTCCTGGATCCAGCCAAGGGGTATCCTGGCCATGAAATGGACCTCTATGTGCCCATTTTCACATTCTTGCAGTTTTTCTTCTATGCTGGCTGGCTAAAGGTCAGTTTAACATGGAATTGTCCTCCACAGAATTTCTGTTTGTTGGGATAATATTCTGGAGTTTGTTCTTGAATTTCAAGTGCCAAAACTATGTTTTGCAGTAGGACCAGCTCAAAATTCTAATGAGAATCAAATAACATGTAATAGTGGTACAGGTATGTTTTTTATATATATTATGAAGTAAATGGTGAAAGGAAGATGATGTGGCCCCCTCATCTACTCCTCTTTTACCTCAGCAATCCTTAATTCCAGCAGTGTTTTTTCCAGGCAGTTTCTAAACTCAGAAGTGAGACTGATAAAAAATTGACGAAGTTAGGAAATCTGCAAGGTCTTTAATAAATACAAGCATATTGTTGCTTCCTTTTCTAAGAGTCTTAGATTACCCCACTCTACTAATCTTACTCCTTTTTCCACTAACAGGTAATGTCACTTTAAATATAAGAGTGTAATAAATTTTGCTGGACCATCATTGACGTTTTTTCTGATCTTGTCCTTATTCCCATTTCACAGGTAGCAGAACAACTCATCAATCCATTTGGGGAGGATGATGATGACTTTGAAACTAATTGGCTTATTGATAGGAATCTGCAGGTGAATTGAAGAACTTAGGATATATCCTCTTTGAGATGTCTCAAAAAAATTTCTATAGTTCATGATATGTAACTTTAGAATGAAGAAATGATAGCACAAATTAGAACTTAATTTATCTTCTTTCTCAGCATCATGCAATAGATGCCTAATGTTCAAAGGAAATATGGCTGTGAAAAGTTTTATGTTAAGTTCCTTTTCTTTGAGTATATTACTTGTCAGATATGGTGTTACTCCGTCATAAAAACCTAAGTGACTGACCTAAAATCAGCTACTAAAAATACTCTGTATTTTCATCTTTTACACATAGTAATTTTCAACATATATTCATATATATACTTGCTTGAACTTGAAATGTAAACTCTCTGAGACAAGCATTAACAGAATAATAGAATGGCAAAGTTGGAAGGAACCTTGGAGGTTTTCTGGTTCCACTCCCTGCTCAAGCAGGAATCTCTACATTGTTTCATACCATTTTAGACAAATGGTTGTCCAATATTCATTCATGCTTTCTTGCCTGTTACTCATCCTTATCAATCATGAAGTCATAATTTTTTTCTAAATGCAAAAGAACCAACAGCGTAACTGCTTAGAAAGAGCTGCACAGTCTATGGAACATCTAGCCATGAAGTGAACCTTTGGAGTTTAACAGGTCTCCTAGTTTTGCTGCCAGCTTGGGGCTTGAGTCCTTATCAAGCCATACTTCATTCTTATCTTCATGCAGAACCCATTATCATAAGCTATCCAGTTACTAAATGGCAACAAGTCCATAATTGTTTCTTAGATTGCAGCTGTCCCTAAATTATTAGAAATGGGTGCTTTCCCAGAAATGGAGAAATAAAGAACAAACACCTTCAACTACTGCGGCTGAGATAGTGTGCCATATCTTGGCAGGTCTCCCTTATGGCTGTAGATGAAATGCACCAGGACTTACCAGCATTGCAGAAGGATCCATATTGGAATGAATCAGACCCCCAGCCACCTTATACTGCAGCAACAGCAGAATATAAGAGGACGTCGTTCCTTGGATCAACTTTTGACATCAGGCAAGTGAAGCTACAGAAAATAACCACAGGGATCCCTTTCTTGTCATAGAACATACATCTGCATAGAATATACACCTGACTCTTCTCTGTGGAACATCATGACTCGCTAGTGTTGTAAGAGGACTTATACAGAGCTCAGCAGTATGGATTGGACCTGTTGAGGGTTTTAGCCAGCCATGCCAAGCTTGGATATTACTGCTTCTTCTCCCTCCCTAACTTCAATAGTCAGAAATAATTCCATGCACATTAAACATGCTCATTTGACTATCCCAAAGGTGCTCCCCCCCCCCCCAAAAAAAGGCAACTGGACTTCCTTAGTTTTTTTCTTTGAAAATGTTTTGCTTCTCGTCCAAGGAGCTTCGTTCTTTGTCACTAATTTCTTGTTTCTCTTTTATTGATGGGTGCCACCATTTTATCTACAGTAGGATTCATTCTCAGTAAATATATATCAGATTGACACACACCTGTATTTTACACCAGAGTAGCAACCCAAATTGTTTCATTTAGCTAGTTTAAAACGTGAAGCTTTTTGATATGATACCCATATCAAATGTGATTTTGTCAAATTACCAGAGCAAACTGCTTCCTTTAGCCCTGTGCAGTTTTCTCCCTGAGCTCTTCATAAAACAAATATTGTTAGCCAAAGATATCAGGTTATTGATATGTGGGAAATGGGTGATTAAGAAATAAGAAATCTAAATAAACAAACAAAATATCACAATATAAGATTATCTCTAAAATTATTACCCTACTATGCTCTGAGGAATGAGATTATCAGGACCATCACATTCAGCTTTTTTTGGTGTGATATTTAATTGTTCATGGGGTTATTTTTTTTAAGCATCTACAATATTGCTCACAGTTAAACTATCCAAACCAGAATTACCCATAAGTAGGCAGAATCAGGCAGTCACTTCACATAGGCAATTTAGTATAACATGAAAGAGAAGCAAATTCTTACAGTCTTCCATTATAGGAATAGCAGAAATAATGTTCCTGCTTGGAGTTGGAGGGGCAGTTGGGAAGTTGTGAAATAAGTACTAAAATAACTTGGCCAACCATAGATGCTCTGCATTTTGAATGGATTTTATAAAATGTATAGTATTGTGGTATGCATTTGATGGAGTTAGTTTATATATATTGCATGGATTTTGCAACAGGAAAGCCCTTCACTTAGTTAAAAAAAGTAGAGGGATACATAAATACAGTGATACACATAAACACATTCATTAGTTTGAGAGTACTTTGTTGTTCTGCCAAAATGTTTTAGGCAATCAAGAATGATGAATGTTGGCATATTAACAAGCACAGACAGCGTTGGCCGTAGGAATTGGCCAACTTGTGAGCTTGTGAGCTTCTTGGGCCTGCTTCATCTCCTTCCTCCCCACTTTTTTCCCTATCTTCTCCTCTATCATTCTCCTCTCTAAGAGGAAGATGTAAAGGGAGCATCAATGACAGAGAGGAGGAGCAGGAGGAGGAAGAAGAGGAGTTGCATTCAGCTGGTTTTCCTCATTTGCTCTCAGTGTGATAAACAACGACGAGCAATAATAGGGAGGGATAAATAAAAACAACTGCCTTGAGAAAGAGGTGGACTCTTTGAGCTACATGGCCAATGCTGAAGGACAGGGGAACCACTGAACCTGGAGATGGTGCTGCTGAGAGTCATCATGGCCTTTGAAGGATTTTAAGAAGGTTGGGAACAGAATGGTCATATAAAATTCCTTTCCCTTCCCTGTATATCTTTTGTTGATATCATTTTCATTCCTTCATTGTAGTTTGATCGTTGGAGTCAATGAGTCAGTAAACAGAAGTACACGGAGAAATCTGAAATATTGGAATGATTGTTGGGGTTTATATTTGCACTTGTCACTTCCCCTACCTTGAATGAAAAGTGTTGATATGTGTGTCATATCAAGTGCAGAGTCCCAGGTGCATCCTCCCCACCCCCCCAAAGTTTCCCCTGCAGACTTTTGATTTCAATTCTCTTTTTCAATACATCATTGTATTCTACTATCTGTTTCCTTTCTACAGCATGCAGAAAGAAGAGATGGAATTCCAACCCCTGGAAAAGATCAAAGAGAATGAGGAAGCAAATCACTCAACACCATTGCTGGGGCACATAAGCCGCTTTCTGAATGTACAATCCCCCAGTTTTACCAGGTCACCAAGAATGAGCCTGATACGTCGGAGGAATGAAAATGTCTCTCCTTCTTGTTATGCTTATATGGATGGGGTGAAGCCTGGGAACCTCCAAAATATTAACCAGCTAAGGGGAGACAGCTCCCCATTAGGCATCGGTTCTCAAGATCAATGGGACACCGCTGCCAGTAAACTGAGAGAATTTGATGCCTTCACATCAAGCCCTTTCTATGAAAGGCCTGGATTCTACAGTGCTCCTCAGACACCCATCAGCTCAATCCCAATGATCTTGCCATCCCAGCGTCAAAACCGAAAAAAACCACCTGCTCTCTCCAATATTGCTGCCTGTCCCTCTTTTCTGAAGGACAATACTACCAGCCAGTCTCCTTGCAAAGCCAGTGATTTGGATAGGAGTGAGAACTCGGTTGGCTCAAAATCAAAGGAGTCTTTTCCATGGCCAGCTGAAAAAAGCCATGTTTCAGATTCTTTAATCATGTCTGTTAAAGAAGATACAAAAAACATAAGTTGGTCAAAAGAAACATCTCCTCTCGGAAGCCCAGAAGGACCTCTGTCCTCAGGGGACTCTGTAAGTACCAAGTTCCCCTTTGTGGAGTGCACAGGCCCTGAGATACAAACCAGTTTCAAAAGCTTGAATAACCTGAAAAGCCACCAGCAACTTCCAGATAACGTATCTCCAGACCATTCCAGCTTCCTTTATACTCATAACATCAAGACTCCTAATAGCAATGGCCCTGCTACTTTCTTTCCCTTCACCTCTTTGACTCCTCCAGGGCTTGAGCCATCTCATCGGAGCAAAGGAAATGCTGTTGCTGCCCCTAGTTCAGAGGCTTCCCCTGGAGTTACAAAGCAAGATAGTTCAGCTGCTTCTGAAGCTGCAAACGATCCAGGAAGTATTTATTACACTGAGGAGCAGAGAAAGACCACCAGCTCTTCACCTAATGACTCTGGCATCTCCTTAGCAGAAAGAGACTTTGTGGGATTAATGGAGGTGATCATGGAAATAAGTGAGAACACAAGTGATGAAGGGAAGGGAGAGAAGGGACAGTTCAGTTAAGTGGGCTCAGAGTCTTTTCATGTGGATGTGATGGGAGGGATTGCTTTATTATATTTAACATTATTATTCAACTTTTTAAGGGTAGCAAAAGCCCACACTACAGACTACAAAACAAGTGGAAATCAACATTTAGGCTGGGCAGCTCATTATGTGCTGTCACTAACAAGCAAGTTAAGGGCCACTCATGGAATTTCGGCACCACACAACTAAGGAAATTATTCTAATTTCAGCAGAGTTACTTTGGTTCCATGTTTAATCTTTTGCTTGCTATTTTATCTGAAAGTACCAAAGAATGGGACCTTGCTGCCAGTGTTGCGAATGCACATCCCACTTTAGGGAGAGACAATTTAACTGGGATAAATCATATACCCAGTTGTATGGTCATTGCCCAAGGACACAATGACTTCTTTTCCCCATCCTCCAGTTACTTACAAAGGATTTTTTTTTTCTTGTAAATATTATCAGTTCACTTAGCCAAACTATATTTATTAGATCCTAGAGCGATTCTGTTACACAAGTTCATACTTCATGTGGATATTATCAAACAATAATTACAGATGAAGATTTGAAAATGGCATGATAGTATACTCTATTCAAATTGGTCAACACCAATATGACTCAACTTATCCAGTCAGTTTACAGCACCAAACTTTCCAACCCAAACCCTAACATTTTTTATAGAAGTTAATATGGCTTTGGTATTAAGAACTTGATGGCATGGCAGAAATGGCAGAAGATGCAAATCTTGGTGGGCTTACAGCAGTGGTGAAATCCAAATTTTTTTACTACCGGTTCTGTGGGCATGGCTTGGCAGGCGTGGCAGGGGACCATCAAGATACTGCAAAATCTCCATTCCCTCCCCACTCTAGGGGAAGGTTACTGCAAAATGTCCATTCCCACCCCACTCTGGGGCCAGCCAGAGGTGGTATTTGCCGGTTCTCCAAACTACTCAAAATTTCTGCTAGTGGTTCTCCAAACTGCTCAAAATTTCTGCTAGTGGTTCTCCAAACTACTCAAAATTTCTGCTAGTGGTTCTCCAAACTACTCAAAATTTCTGCTAGTGGTTCTCCAAACTGCTCAAAATTTCCACTACCAGAACCTGCTGGATTTCACCCCTGATATGACCCTTTTCTCATTTTAATCACTACTTTTCATGGCAAAATTATTTATTATTTTATGTTGCCATACCTATCACTACTGCAGCTAAGATAGTAATGCAACCTTGCAGCAATGTTCAAGGGTCCAGGGACCCTTAGAGATCTTTTAAAGAGTGGCAGGTGATGGAACAATAGCAAACAGATGCAGTGATAGCATTTGAGCCAATAGGAGTAGGAAACAACTAACCAGTTTTCACCATAATGTCATCTCTTCAGGCTTAATATGAGCCGAATTACAGATAATTCTTTCATTATTTTATTATTCCAAATACAAAAACGGTGCTTATGTTTCTCCTTTAGCATCCAGATAGCTGAAAGCAACCCCGCTTTATACTCATTTTTAAAAATGCATTTATAAGTTAAAGTGCACATACTCTGAATCTTTGTTTTTTTTTTTTCCTTCCCTTTATTCTGCCAAGCCCAGTTTCAGGAATGCAGAGTGGCTATAGAATAAAGAAATTGAAGAAGGGAAGAGGAGAGATAAATGATAATTACATGTGTCACAACTGAAATAGCACCCATGGGTATCTAAATAGGACGGTGATGATAGTGCATAAAACCATTCAGCCCAAAGTGTTAAATTAACTAGCTCTATTGTTTGCGATCCACACATTTAGAAGCTCTTCATAGAAATAACACTTTGCAGTTGACCTTTTAAAAAAAACCTCCAATAAAATCCAAACGACTCGTTTGCTTTCTGAATTTATTTATCTCAGTTTATCCACTTATAACATCTTATTATTAAAAAAAAAAAAGGCAAAGCATTGAGAAGGGTACTTTTCACAAAAAGCATTGAAATGTTGGATGTTAGGAAATAACATATTGTAATGCAAAGTAACTTTTAGATTAAAAAGAAAAAGAAATTCCCTACTGGATCAGAAGAAGACCTTTCCGAATCTTATATTCCCTGTGGCTCAGAGATGCTTATAGAAACTAGAAAGCAGGTAAAATTCTTCATCTGCTCTACTGACCCCAGCAATAATGGCCAGATGTTTTTGCAAGAACCACAAAAGATAGGGAAATGGGGGAAAATACAGTTACCCGCCAATGTTTGTTGAATCTTTGTTCGCTGTTTTCCTCACTTTCTGGTAACCAAAGGTGTACCTGTGAATGGGGAACCCCATTTAGTAATTGCAGCTAATAACTGTTGACAAGCTTAAACTCCTCTGCGAATTTCTATAATCAGTTTTTAAAAGCTATCTCAGCCGGTGGTTGTCATCACTACATCTTGTAGGAGTCAATTCCACAAACTAATTAGGTTTTAGAAGTTGTTTCTTCTATCTCCTGAAAATCAGTTTCACTGGAAGACCCTGATTTTTATCATTATGAAGACTAAGAGACAGTGAAAGAGTGTGTCCACTTAATCCTGTCTCCTATGCTGATAATTTTATAAGTCTTCTATTATTTCATCATGTCATAATTTTTTTCTTTGTAAACCGAAAACCCCCAAATACCGGTATAAATCAATGGAAAGAGTACCCTAACCCATCTCTCTCTACCTCTACCTCTCTCTCTCTCTCTCTCTCTCTTCATTTAAAATCTGTTTTTTCCTTATTACAGGTATATGAAACAAAAGAAAGTTGGGAAATATTGCTTCTTCTTGACCAAGAGCAAAAATTGCTTCCAATTAACACTAATAATCAGGCTGGGCAAACACACACACACAAATATCCTGTTTTCATTTGTTTCACTGGAAGACGCTGATTTTTATCTTTCTGAAGACTAAGAGACAGTGAAAGTGTGTATCTACTTAATCCTGTCTCCTATGCTGATAATTTTACAAGTCTTCTATTATTTCATCATGTCATAATTTTTTTCTTTGTAAACCGAAAACCCCCAAATACCGGTATATACCCATGGAAAGAGTACCCTAACCCATATATCAGTATATCTGTATATCTATCTATCTATCTATCTATCTATCTATCTATCTATCTATCTATCTATCTATCTATCTATCTATCT
>JANHFK010008574.1:139105-153508 GCA_036250565.1 Sibynophis collaris | reverse complement strand
TAGGGATTCAAACCGCTGAACTGCCGACCTTTCGATCGACAAGCTCAGCATCTTAGCCACTGAGCCACCATGTCCCCCTTTAATCTGTTTAATGGTTTGAAATTATTAAAGAGAATTGGGCCCCTTAGGCTGATTCAGTGGTGAAATCCAAATTTCTTTCCTACCGGTTCTGTGGGCATGGCTTGGTGGGCATGGCAGGGGAAGGATACTGCAAAATCTCCATTCCCACCCAAATCTGGGACAGCCAGAGGTGGCATTTGCCAATTCTCCAAACTACTCAAAATTTCCGCTACCGGTTCTCTGAACTGCTCAAAATTTCTGCTACCAGTTCTCCAGAACCTGCTGGATTTCACACCTGCCTTACAGTATAATTCTACCTTGACTGATTGAATATAAAAGAAGTTAAGATGACCAATATTATTTGGTCACTTTAGCAAACAAGATGCCTATTGAAGGTCAATTGGAAAATATGTAGGAGATGTATTGCTAGTTTCAACACGTTAAAAATGGGGCAGTGTTTCAACAGTTTGAGAAATGTTGTTTTACTTGTATAAGACAACTTGAAAATAAATGGAGAAGTAGAAAATCGGAAGCCTCTTCTCTGGTAAAGTTTGAAAGTTTTACATTAGATCAGTGGTAGAATGCCAAACAGTATGGTTGTCTGGCACAGCTTGTTCATTTTAGATACTAACTAGATATTACATTGTATTTATTTTCTGAGCAAAGGATTGGCAAGAAAAAGTCATTTTTAAAATGTTTTTCATGCACGTTTGTTTATAATCTCTTGGTAAAAAGCAGGTGACAGTAACACCTGAAACCAACTGAAGAAAAGGTTTCAGTTCCTCCTAACATAAACTGCACAGATAGAAAACAGACAGTAGTATCAAACTGAGTATGCCATTAATAGATATAATCAAACTTCTGCTAGAAGAGTGGAATAGGTTCCAGAATAACTGCAGTCAAGGAAATATGAAAAATCCCTATCTGGGATTGGCAGACTATAGAGAGTTCTCGTTCTCTCTCATTCTCTCTCAGTTCTCTCTCTCCCTTTCTCCCTCCATCTCACCTTCAAGTCAGTCTGGATTCCTGGCAATGCCTAGGCAAGATCCTATAGCAGTGATGGCTAACCTTTTTGCCGTCGGGTGCCAAAAGCGGGGGGAGTGCAGGGTCGTTGTGCGCGAATGTGCCCACACCCATAATTCAATGCACCATGCCCCCCACGCATGAACCTCCCCCACTCCTTCCGCTTTTGGCACGTGATGGCAAGGTGTGCCCAGTAGGCCCGTTTTTCACCCATCCCAGGCTCCAGAGGCTTTCTAGGAGCCTGGGGAGAGCAAAAACGGCCTTCCTCACACACACCCAGAGGCCTTCCGGACTGTTTCCTGATTTCTGGTGGGCCCAGAAGGCCCAAAAATCAACCAACTGGCACACACATGTGCGCTGCAGCTGAGCTGGGGCAACGTGTGTGTGCCCACCGATATGGCTCCGAGTGCCACCTGTGGCACCCGTGCCATAGGTTCGCCATCACTGTCCTATAGTATTCCTGGCAACATTTTCATATTTTTCTTGCCTCCCTCTTTTGTGCCCAAGGATTAGAACTCATGTCTCCTGGTTTCTAGTAGGCTGCCTTAACCATTATACTAGTGGCTATGTTTGTCATCTTAGAAACCTTGAAAGAGGCTTCATAGTTCTCTAGAGACTCAGTGGAAATATCCCCAACATTCAAATCTTTGCTTATCCTTCCTTTTGGTCTCTCCTTTAACCTTGTGCTCCTCAGATGTTATATACTTCATTTCCCCTGCCTATGCTGGCTAGGGACACTAAGAACTATGGTCTTAACATTCTAGAGATCATAGTGGAAAGCTGGCCTAGCAGGTTATGAAATAAAACAAAGGCATCTCAGACTTGAGGACTTTCATTGTCCTTATTTAATGAAGTCCAAAGGAGAATATCTTTTCTATAGAGCAAGCCTGTAATTAAATTTCTTTGCTCTTTAGATTTCTATCTCACCGTTCTCCAAGGTCTCAAGGGAAGCTTACAGAATGGGACTGTCCCTTTATTTCATCTTCATAGTACAATCCTGCAGGATAGATAAGTGACTGGCCTAAAATTAGCTACTAAAAATATGAAGACTGAGCCTGAATCTTGGTCTTCAGTTTTTTAATCCAACATCTTAACATTGTTTCTCCTTTAAGAGATACCAAGCAAGATAAATAGTACAATCAAAAACATGCCAATTGCATGGTATTTCATCATGCGATAGACCAGATTCCAAAGAATGCATTCACTGAGAATAAAAAGGCTTTAGATGGTCTTGAGGTAGGGACATCACTGATTATATCACAAAAGCAATGTTATCAAAAGAACTCGAAGAACATTGAATTTATTTTTTGGTGAAAGTAGGAGAAACCTCAAATGGGGACAATGAGTAGGTAGAGTTGCATCAGTTAGCGATTCCAATACGAATCTATTACCACAATAGATTCAGACTATTGTGGTAACAGAACAGTCTAGTGAAGAGATTCTGATCCCGTCTTGCAATGTCTTAAAAGTCTATCTCCGAAAATATTCTGTAAACGTATTTGGCATATGAGAGTAAAACAGGACAATCTCAAGTGAATCATTGATTTAAAAAAAAATGCTGGAGAAAAAGAACCATTTTATGGCAGTTAGTCTCTACTGCTATTATAAAATCAAGCTAAACTGTTTTAGGAACACTTTGTCAGAATGTGGGTTGGCCAAGACTGTAATTTTCCATTTCTACTTTAGCTTTTGATCTAGAGAGATAAGCAATGTGAGGTGTCATGTCGTGTTTAATTTTCTTTTCAGGACCCAAAGACCTCTTCAACAGAAAACTGATAGTATGGCTTATTATGTTGATGCAGAGTATGAGATTTTTGTTTGTAAAGCAGGTTTGGTTACAAAACAGAAACATAAAATCTTCAAGCACAGGAAAACCCAAGCATGCCTAATATTGCCCGACTCACTTTGCATCACTGTCCCACCCTTGCAGACTTCTCAAAAAGAGTTCCCTGAAACTTCAAAAATGATGCCGTGTGGCTCTATAGCATTTTTCTCACTGAGCTTCCCATTCCTTATTATGGCTGAGCAACAGAGTACAGCCCATAGTAATCCAGCTAAGAATGTGTGTGATATGTAGATTGTACATGGTCAGTATTCAGATGACTTCCAATTTGGGGCCACCATAAAAGATATTTACATGCAGCATCACTTAGAAACCTAATCCCCCTTCAACATCCCAAACTGTGCCCTATTTAATACATCATACATTCAATAAGTTATTAAATCTTGCTGGGCATCCAGGCAACAGGTTTTTAACTTTTCTGCATATAAAATCCAACGAACAGTATAATACCCCATGATAATTTGTTTTTAAAGTAAGCATCTTTATTTTAACTTAAACTTGCTCCAACAGCTAGTTTAGTTAGTTTTCCAGTGAAGCAAACACTGAGAAATGAATTGTCCTAAAATGTAGACCAAGTTCGAGAATGTATGCCACATGGTATAGCTTAGTATCTATTGAAGGTGGTTTTGTGCTCTTTATATGGAAGCAACCTCTTACTCGTGATTATATAGATCCTACAGGTCAAAAACAGAGCTGTCTGGACATGACATTAACACTTTCTTATCCACATTTATTGAAGTGCCATCAATTTCAATGTTTACTCCTAAGCAAATATAATAGCCCAAGCTGTGCTGCAGATTTTCTGGTATAATAATAGGGACTTTTATAAGTTGCAGCCTATACAACTGAAATGGATGACAGAACAAGTTTAATATTAATCAGATGCTCAGAAGTTGGCCAGCACTGTAACCAGGAATTACAAACATGGGCCAGTGCAAATTAATAGAAATGAGCTACCCTTTGGATTCACATCCAAAAAGGTGTTTTGCTATTTGGCACATTGTTAATGACTCCTTTTGGTTGTGAAACCAAATCCACAACCACTCTGAAGCACATTTTCACCTTTGGATTGAGACCAGAGTCATCACTTCATTTATAGAAAAACTCTTCTTGCATTGTATATATATATTTTAAACTCAAAACATACTGCAGAGCAACTGGAAATAAGTAGACCTAGTCATTTTATTGGGGGTGAGATATAACACGTAAGTGATTTTTTTACAATTATAGAAATATTAGAGATAAACCAAAGAAGCATGCACAAGTGTTGAGGATAAGAGTCTCTTTGCAACATTCATGGGTGGTTTTTAGTTCTCACTGTCACTTTCTCCCAGAGTGTGCTTGTCAAAAAGATATTCTGCCATTCCAGATTTTGGTGCTCCCATCTTGCGCAGGTTGGTCACGTGGTCACCCAGCTCTTTGATGGATTTAACTTGTTCATCCAAGTAGTGAGTTTCAATGAAGTCACATAACTAGAAGACAAAAGCAATATTACAAGCCTATTTTACTCTCTTCCTAGGAGTACAAGGTTTTTTTTGCAAATAAGAGAAACACACATTAAAAAACATGAATCACTAAACTCAACCAATGCTATTTAAAAGTTCCACCTCTGGCAAGCTGAAAAAAACCAAATTTGCCTAGAAAATATATATCTGGATGCATGGGCAGCAAAATAGTAGAACTTGATCCTTCAAAGTATGAAAGCAAAAATTAAATCTATTATTTATATGATCTTAGGACATAGTGAAGATCCATTAGTTCCATATTCTAATTCTTTAGTGAAATCTGAATCAATAATTTGCATCTTATTCTGTATTTAAAGAAATACAAGTTGTCCTTGACTTTTGTTTAGTGACTGTTCAAACTTACCACAGCACTGAAAAAAGTGACTTATGACCATTTTTCATACTTATGATGACTGCAGCATCCTCTTGGTCACATGAGCAAAATTCAGACATTTGGCAACTGGCATGTATGACAGTTACAATGTCCCCAGGGTCATGTGATCACCTTTTGCAACCTTCTGACAAGCAAAGACAATGGGGAAGCCAAATTCACTTAAACTGTGTTACTAAATTAACAACTGCAGTGATTCACTTAACTATGGCAAGAAAGTTCATAAAATGAGGCAAAGCTCACTTAACTATCTTGCTTAGCAATGGAAATTTTGGGTTCAATTGTGGTTGTAAGTCAAGTAGTCAAGGACTATCTATAGTTACAAGAAAGGCAACACCAGCCAAAGACATTATATAGAGTAAGTATGACTTACGTGAGGGTCATTTTTGTCAGTTGCTAGCTTGTGTAGATCCAGAAGTGATTGATTTACATTCTTTTCCAAGTGCAAAGAACACTCCATGGCTGTCAGTCCATTCTCCCAGTCATCACGATCCGGTTTCTAAAAAAAAATATTTTTTTTTAAGCTGAACCACTGGAATCAAAACGATTACAACACTATAATGATATTTCAGAACAACTGGTTGATACAGTGAAAGATGGGCTATTCAAGCCAGCACCTTTTATCTTTAGCACTTGTTTTCCAAGTTGCAAGACCAAATGTTTTAGTAGCACCATTTTTCCAGTTCCTGAACCTGGAATTAAACAGTGTCATTGATTGAAATAACTTTACAAAGCCAGCGTCCATGAACTTGCTACCAACTGCTTGCAATCTTTCCACCCCTCCTCCAACTCAGAACCTAACAACTTGAAGAATAAAAGAAATCACCTGGCTTAGTAATGTCTGAAAGTCAATGATGCAAGTTTGATGTGCGATTCTAAATGTTGCTCAGATACAATTTCTAGCGATCTTTGTTGGCCCACCAACTGGACTACAATTCAATGACAAGATTATCTTCCTATTGTTTGAAGATATTCTCACTTAGGTTTGTTTTAATAAAATAGCTTTCAGCTTCACCCATCATCCACAAACGGATTTTGCCTTTAAGATACGGGCAATCCAACTTCAAAGACTTTGTAGGTTTATTAAATAGGTTATTTGTCTTGTGGAAGCACTATAGAATCAACTAAAACAAAAGCATTTTAAACACATTCTTGTACATTTTAGCCTTCTTATTAGTACACAGGAGAAAGCAATAGCACTTAGAGTCAGCATATTGCTCCCAAAATCTGGGTCCTCATTTTACCAACCTTGGAAGGCTGAGACAACCTTGAGCCCAGTGAGATTTGATCTGCCAAACTGCTGGCAGCCGATGATCAGCAGAAGTAGCTTGCAATACTGCACTCTAACCACTGCACCACCACAACAAGACAACACATGTATCTATGCTTTTCCCAGTGGTTTTCAAGATTACTATCTAGAACAGGGCTGTCAAACTCCCAGCCCAAGGGCCAGATGCATCATACGCTGGCTACTCCCACGGCCAGTTTAGCAAAGGGGGAAAAAAGTCCCAATACGTTACGTGATACCGCCATGACATGTGTTTGACACCCCGGATCTAGAAAGAACTCTGTACACATCAGCATATCAGCCAAGACCCTCTGCAAGTTCTAAAGGCTATGGGAACATATCACAGCCTGTATATATCTTATACAGATTCTTGATCTATGTAACTTGATCATGGGCAGGGATAAACCATGGGGGTAAGCTTTTTTGTCATTCATCAGGGAGCTAATGTCCCTGCTCATCAGCTAATGCCCTATTGTGGGGAGTAATGAGGGTTCTCAAGACTACGGTGATCAAGGCAAGATAGGCTCAGCATCTGAACAGAGCCACTTTAGACCAACATTTTCAGCAGAGAACAAATTCAGAGTTTCTATGAGAGCTTCTTGCACCCCAAAAGCATTCCAGGTAAAGCAATAGTTCTTGCTATTTTTTCCACATTTTTTTTGATCACAAAATGAAACAGTTTGCTTTTACATCCTCCTGAACTAATTGAAGTCATATCTGTTAATCATGTGCAGTTTCTTGTAGTCAAACCTAGATTCATGATACATCATTCTCAATTTCTCTATAGAACCCTAAGCAGAAAGCAGCAATATTTCACGTATCATATTCCTGCCATCTCATCTCCCCTGGTACAACCTACCTTGATATCCTGTAAGAAGATGCGGCCACCTCTCTTGTTCTGCAGCTTCATGAGTTTCTCTGCATGTTCACGCTCCTCGCGAGACTGGTGCAAGAAGTACTTTGCAAAGTTCTTCAGGGCCACATCATCACGGTCAAAATAATAAGACTGAAAATCAAAATAAAATCCTTGCATTAGGATAGTCATCTATTCATGCTTAATCCATCAGTTTGCATTTTCCTAAGACAACCGCTAGCAGAATCCATGGGACATAAGACATAGATTCCACCGCTTTGGGGCATGCAATGTCACACACAAGTGGGAAAAAAGGCAGAGCTTGCATTATTTCTGATGCAATCTAACTCCCTCGCCTCCCTGCAGATGTTGCTTATTACTAGACATTTAGACTGCCCAAGGGGTTATACAATATAAAGTGCTCATACTTCTGTGGAACTGGCATATAAGATCAAATCATCAAACATTCTATGTATCCTACAGCAAGAACAGCACCTGAAAACGATCTCCAAATCAAGGTAGCTAGTTCACTGCAACAAAGAACTTATTCTTTGCAAAATTAGATTGCATAAGGACAGGAAACAATTATTTGGATAAATATTGGCAAATGTAGCTTGTCAAAAAATTATACAAGACTTTTAAATTAGATAAAATACCATCCAGAATTATTTTTAAACAATTCTGATCCGATTCCGCTATGACTGAATTATAATTTGAATCACATAGCAAGCTTCAAGGAAGGCTATTGAAAGCCCTTCAATTTTAAAAGACAGCAGCTGTTGGCAGAGTTAACATGCATGGTTATGGACAAAGTCTTTCCCAACTTGCTGGCCACTTGCATGCGTTGGACTTCAACATCCGTACCAAACAATGATATCAAATGCATTTTACTAGAACCAAACACTAGTTTCCCAGCACAGTGCGGAAGTCCACATTTATCAAATTCGTAGAAAAAAAAGTACAAAGTCAATTAAAGCGCAATCACATTTTTTAAAAAATCCGAGCAGGCACTGCTCATAAACAAGTTGCGTCACTTCTCCAGCAACCCAGAGGCATAAACATCAGGGCCAAGAGGGATTCCTCTGACCCCCCCCAGCCCGCGTAGTCAAGCCTATAATCCTTTAAGTCAAACAACACGGCTGTTACAACAACACAAAAAAGAGGCGCCTTGGCTTCCATTTCTAAGTAAGAAACTGCGAGGCTCTGCCAAGCATTACAAATTTTTTGGGGGAAAGCAAGGTAGCTTAGAGGCGTAAGGAAAACGTCTTCTGACTAGCACCGATGATCTTACCTAGTTTGGGTAACGAAACGTTTGCAAGAAAAGAAGCAAGCTGATCCGATTAGAAACCTTTTCTGAATCTCCTTATTAATGCAGGAGCCACGCCGGTTGATGGAAGATCGAAGGGTTTCTTCCACGGGAAAGCAACGCACGAGAGCAACCCACGCGCGCCCGTGGACAGAAGCCCCGCAACCAGCAACAGGGCAAGTCCGAGAAATGAGAGCCTGTTTTGGAAGGGGATCGTTCTTCAGCCACCCAGCCAAAATTTTCTTTCTTTTTTTTTTTACAAGGGATAAAACCCGTAGGACGACTATATATATCGCTCGCATAGGAGACAGGCCTCGCTCGCGGCTCAAGGACACTGGAGCGGCGTAAACACAGAGGCTGCGGCGCGGAGGATTATTTCCTCCAGCCCTTAAAGGAGCAACGTCTTGCAGGATTTGGAGAGTGTGTGTGCGTGTGTGTGTTTCCAGCACTCTTCCCTCCCGTCTCCCGCCCCTCCCAAGAAACTGGGTTACTGACCATGCTGAGATAGACGTAAGAAGCGTACAGCTCCAGGTTGATCTGCCGGTTGATGGCTGCTTCGCAATCCTGATGGTAGTTCTGGCGCACCTGAGAAGGGGAGGAAGCCATGGCAGCGCGGCGGCGGCGGCGATAAACGGGGCTACTGTGTTGAATGTAGAGAAGTCGGTAAGGCCCAAGCACGGTGGGTCGGTGGGTCGGTGGGTGGGTCGGTTCCGTCCAATCACTGTTGAAGCAGGAACCACCTTACGCCGCCGGCTCTCGCAAACGTTCTAAGATCGGCCGCCTGACGTAGCATCTATATATATGGGGAGAGAGAGAGAGAGAGACGTGCCGAAGTCACGTCACAATTGGACACAAAGAAGCCACGCCCTCCGCAAGCTGAGAAGGTGGGAGAGTCTTTCTCAGAACTCTCCCCTCCGTTTTTGGATGCACGCGCGCCTGGAGTAAGCGTGACTCAGCTGTTTCTTGAGCCTCGCTGGCTCCTTTGGCTCGGCGGAGGGCTTTGTTTGGACCGGAAGGCGTTCAGGGTGGGAGGTTGGTGCTGAGTACCAACTCAGAAACTGCTGAGTAGCCCGCCGCGCTTACATGTCAAAGAACACAATTTTTTTAAAAAAAAAAAAAAGGGGGGGGGGGAAGCTCCTGGAGAGGAAACCCCATCCTTTCCAAACTGACCGTGCTGAGGCAGGCGCGCGCGCAACGCAGTGCCTCGGAGGAAAGCCGGTTGTGCAAGATGCATAGCTCATATATTTTTCCATACTGCACAGGCAGGTGATCCGTTCTTATAAACGCGAAAACAAGAATCCGATGTTCATCTGGTTTTAAAAGATAGCGCATTGTTTGAATTTTCAGGGGAAAGGTTGCCTAACAGACGGCTGTTCAGCTTTCGACAGAATTTAGCTAACTGTACAAATGGATTCTAGGAATCTAAAGCTAAATCAGATTTACTGGTTCTTCCTGAAGAGAAACCCCAGGGCTAACGTTGGAAAAATATTCCAGAAAAGTCATCGGAATAACTGCTATCAAAAAAAGATACATGGACAATCAGGAGCTAAACTTGACCCTAGGAAGTATTTACTGTGCCATACTTTTACTGCAAGTAATGGAAACATTTTCCTAAATATATAAATAAAGTGTTCTGCTAAAGCAGATCAAACTACAAGCCACCTGAAGAATAAAACTCCTACCTGAAGGCTGTAAAAATGGGAAATGATAAAACAGAATAACCTTTTTTTCTCACTTTAGATGGGAGTCATACCAGTTGATCCTTAGCAAATTGGGTTGTTACAGCGCATCTGTTGAGCCCTTCTGGGTAGGGATCTTGTTGGCCTAAAATCAGAGCACCAACTCACTGTTTCCACAATGTGAACAATGTATAACTACCAGTATATATTTTGTCAGCCCCTGCTAAATGTTTGCTGCTCAGCTTTGAGATGTATGTTTGCAGAACTGCAACAAGCACCCATTTAAAAGTTCTTTTTGTTTAGCAATATTTTTCCATCATGTTTCTGGAGATTTGTGATCCCTTCCAGAAATTCAAAGAAATTCTATTAAAGTTTATTCATTTTGAATCAAGTAATTATTATTAGAAATGTTTATTTTTAAAAGGGGACTGATGTTCTTCCAAATAAATTGCAGGGGCTTATGAAAAAATAAGTTGAAATCTTTTTTAAAAAGGATTTTTTATACTGCAGAAGAAAACGAAAAACACTGTCCTCATTGTATGTGTGGTAAGTAGCAAGCCAAAATAAATGAAGTCTGAGTTCTGGAACAAGCTCTACCAAGTTTTTTCTTCTAAAATATGCATTCCCATATTTCCTTACAAGAGACAGACACATATTTTTATTATGGAGTGTAAAAATCTTTCTATTTTTTTTTAAAAGCATTGCACATGATCCTCACTATCCCTACAATTTGAGCATTTTGAAATGCAGACAATTTCAATGAAGTTGTGAAAATAGTTCCATGTCAGCTGAATTGATTCGGTCAGTTGAAAAGATGCATAATATCAACACAGACAATAGAAGAGATTTAGGCACTGAAAATATAATTACTCCTTGGAGATGATGAATTCCATCCAAACGTCTACACTGCTGAGATTGTTATTTCACTTAATCCAAGCCTCAAAAAAATATAATGTATGTATTTATTTTCAGCAAAGAATGAAACCATTATGGAAGAAGAAAATCTTAAAACAATACCAAAATGTCACTTGAATTCTAAACTCTCTAGTAAATGTACTTTAGAACACAATACTCTACAGTCTGAAATATAAATCTGTATACTGGTGTTTCCAAATATTTAGGTAATTGGTCTACCAACATTTGAACTTCTGTCTGAAATTATCTCAGGCATGATTTCAGAATTCTTAGATGGACCTAGAGCAATGTCTCAAGTTTGTACTTCCAAGTATTTCTCAAAAGAAATATTTCCTTTTGAAGTTGAAGATTTCAGATACATATTCTGGGCTGTAAAGCCATTTGTAATTAAGCTTTGAACATCCAAATTGATTGGGAATGTTAGATAAATTTGCTGACATTTACAGGACCACAATGGAATAAAATGAAATAAAAAGTGTGGAGGGTCAGAGTTGCAGGAACCAGACAATAAAAATAGGTTAAGAAACAAGTAAAATCTCCTGAAAAGAATAGAAAAGGATGGGAGATCAGTGAACTGCCTTAGTGAGACTCTCTTTGTGTATACAACACATATGTCAGTAATATATAGGATCCTGTGTGCTGAATGCACACTAATAGGCTTTGATCTTAGTGTTTTGAATGGGAATATAATCAAGCAGAATACCAGGTAGTATCTTAAACTCCCTGAATGTTTAAGGGATTTACTCTCTAATATTCAGCTTCCACCTTTATACTATAACCCTGTTCACCCTTGAATCCATCATGCTTTCTACCAGCCAAGAAAGGGTTCTCTATGTACCTCGATATTAGCATGTCAACCTCTTATGTGAAGAATCTTGACAGTATATAAGAGTAAACACCAAAGCGGGGTGAAATCCAGCAGGTTCTGACAGCTTCTGGAGAACCAGTAGCGGAAATTTTGAGTAGTTCGGAGAACCGGCAAATGCTACCCCTGGCTGGCCCCAGAGTGGGGTGGGAATGGAGATTTTGCAGTATCCTTCCCCTGCCATGCCCACCAAGCCACACTCACCAAGCCATGCCCACAGAACCGGTAGTAAAAAAAATTGGATTTCACTACTGCATCAAAGTCCCTAACAGCCTTCATGCTAGTTCGGCAATATGTCATGGCTCTTGAGTGATGTCTAATCCCTTACTCAGGAGTCAACTAGTTCTGGCAGCCCCAAATTGTATGTGGAACAGAACGAAGCCACTGACAGCCATTTCATCTTCATAGCAGAACAAGAAATTCAGGGTCATATACCGGTATATTTATGCCTCAGTGCTTAACACCTTGTTTTTTTCCTCCCACATTTCTAAGCCAATGACCCTTACCTAGTCTCTTGATGGCCCTGTGCAAGTAATTAGGAGACAGTTTCACAGTTGTCCTTCTGGCCAGGGAATTGCTGGTTAGAGCCTCACCAGTTTCAACCCTTCGTATCTGAGCCGGATGGACAGAAGATGGGATGTGGTCAGTTCATGAACTAGCAGTAGTAAACTCTTGTGATCCTCCTCTCCCATAATGTAAAAGAAGAACCAATGGGATGATGGGCAGGGAAATCCAAAAGTTGTATGTGTTGTGGGTAAAATGGATAAGAAATACATTCTGAGTAACACTTTGGAATATAATATAATTATTAAAATTAACTAGGCAAATCAGGGTGTAATCCTTTAGGATAAATTACAAATATTCTAAATATTATATTTATTTGGTTTACAACTTGTTTTGAGCCTGGCAATATGTTACTCAGGCAGTAGACATAGAAATTCTATTGAGCAAATACTAGGCTGTTCCTTTTAAGCGTAATCGCAACAGGGAGTGACTGTAGATACTGAAACTATGTGTTAAGCTATGGAGGGACTTTTTCAACAATGTAGAATAACAACAACACAAAATTCATCATAAGATCAGATGACTAAGGGTTTAAGATAGCATAATCTGTGCTTAAAACAGGTGTTCAGGTAAGTTAAACCACAATAATATGCAGCATCTTGTTATAGCCAATTAGAGAACTGAACAGTAAAACAAACAAAAAAGTTACCCAGAGCAGGAATCATACTGGAGAAACACACACTATTGCTAGAGAAAGCCAATGGCACTGAGATATTTATTTGGTCAATTGTTCATCTTGCATGACACACACAGATTTTCGTAACCATATGTGGGCTATTGTACAAATCCCTTGACGTAGGCCAAAGCTAAGAAAGTTAATTCCTGCCACAACCGAGACAGGAAATAGGAAGCTGTTTCAGCAAACTACTTTGATGCCAGTTCATGTGACATTGCACAAAGAGTTATCATTGCGTACTTGCATCCTGGTGTCTGACCCAAGTACTGAGATCATGGCATTTATATAATGAAAATTCATACATACTGTTGTTTAGCCTTGTAATTTATGGTACTTTGTAAGTCCCTGTATATGAATTACAGTACTATATATGTCAAGTCACCATAGAGGACAACTTATCACAGATGAAAAAGATGTAAAGAAGGAGCCAGTTTGGTCTAGTCTAGTGGGGTAAAAACAGTGGCGGTATTCAACCAGTTCTATCCGGTTAGGGCGAACTGGTAGTGGTGGCTGGGAAAGGCTACACCCACCTGCCCAGATGTCCTCACATCCCATTTTCGATACTCTGCGCACGCGCAGAAGGTCCTGCGCATATGCGGAGGTGGTATGTGCACTTCACATTTGCGAACCGGGAGTGAACATAAGTGAATACCACCCCTAGGTAGAAAGCAGGAGACTGAGAGTTCAAGTCCTATCTTAGGCATGAAAGCCAGCTGAGTGACTCAGGGGCAGTCATTCTTTCTCAGCCCAATATATCTCATAGGGTTGTTATGTGGAAAATAGGAGGAAGACGTGTGGAAAATAAAAGTATAGTACAAATAAATAATAAAATAAAAATGTATCAAGTCTGTAATTTTCAAAATCCTTATTTTATGACATACTATATCTGAAATCTCTATTACGCAAACAATTGACTAATTATACCTAATAATTTAGTTCAAAGATGATGATACCTTAAGTCATCTTATGCAGTGGAGCTAATTCAGCTTTGCTGTTTATATATTCTCTATCAAATCAAGATTTATGGAATTTTAGTTTAGTATTTTGACTAAGGATATATTACTTGCCTATTAAAGATTCTTTAATGGGGATAATACTGTCAGCTCTGGAAGCCATATTAATCCGGAAGTTCCTGTCACTGCCAATTGTACAATTATATTTTGTTATAGGGGTTTATTCTCCTGGGAAACTTTAGGGAGGATAGGCTTTTGCCGGTTCAAGGCCAGGGCCTGCATGCCTGAGAAATTAGGAGGTAGTGGATGTTGATTGGTTGAGATGAACGGTGGATGGGAGAGGGGGGTTGGAATCAGGGTTTTCTTTAAAAAAAATTTTTTATTGGTTTTCAAAATAACAGGGAGTAGGGGTATGTGGATATTTTACATATTTTTTGTGGCTATACCATACTCTAGGTTACATTTGCCAATTGGCTAAAACA
>JANHFK010008574.1:91097-102769 GCA_036250565.1 Sibynophis collaris | reverse complement strand
TCTGTCACTACCTCCATTTCTTCCCCATCTATTTGCCAGGAATTGAGAGGGCTGGATATCATGATCTTAGTTTTCTTAATGTTGAGGGGTAGGAAATAGCATATAGAATAGCATATAGAACAATAGAGTTGGAAAGGACCTTGAAGGTCTTCTAATCCAACCTACTGCTCGAGCAGGGGACTCTATACCATTTCAGACAGATGGCTGGCCAGTCTCTTATTAAAAGCGTCCAGCGATAGGACGCCTACAATTTCTGAAGGCAAGGCATTCCACTGGTTAATTGTTCTCACTGTTAGAAAATTTCTCCTTAGTTCTAGGTTGCTTCACAAGGATTTCATTGACCCAATCCTACTGGGTTCCAGAAGTTCTGAAACTTCATATGACCCAAGGGCTACTTAAACACTAATTTAAAGCATTAGTCGCTACATAAAATTATTGTATCAATTTGGATCCATGTTGGTTGGTTGATACACATGGAAATAAAGTTTGCTAGCATAAGATCTACAGTACTCATAACTTTGCTTGACAGTTCACCAGTGCATTTTGGTCCGTAAAGAGTTGAAGCCAATTTGATCATAACTCAGAGTGAAGGAGTCTCCTGAGGCACTTGTATTTTGAAGAGCATCTAGGCTGAGTTCCCCTTGGATACATCATCCCTATCGACCAAATTATTCCTTTAATGGTGTGGAATGGAGGAGGGATTATCTCGTGCTCTACTTTTCATCCCTATTTTGCTGCCATTATGTACGTAAAAGGATTAAAGCGGTTAATACCCAAAGGGGACTTCCTTTGGGACAGCCCATATTAATTATACACAGTATTATTTCTAATAGTTCTAGAATGTAAATGTGAATTTTTTGCTTGTTGCTCAGCTCCCTTTCCCTGTTTTTGCGTGCCTTTTGTCTCATTTTTGCCACTTGTGTTTTTTTACATTTGCTCTTCCATAAATGACAGCAAATTATATTTTTGGTAGCTGAACACAGTGGCAATGGTGAAATTCAATTTTTTTTTACTATCAGTTCTGTGGGCGTGGCTTGGTGGATGTGGTGTGACTTGGTGGGCATGGCAGGGGAAGGATACTGCAAAAGCTCCATTCCCTACCCACTCCAGGGGAAGGATATTGCAAAATCTCCATTCCCACCTCCCAGCCAGAGGTGGTATTTGCCGGTTCTCCAAAATACTCAAAATTTCCACTACCAGTTTTCCAGAACCTGACAGAACCTGCTGAATTTCACCCCTGGCCCTTGGTCTGACTTGGATATAGGAATTGACTAAGAGTGTGGTGTTTGCAAACTTAATTTAAAATAACCCACACTAATTTTTCAAGCAGTTTAGAGATTTAGGACTTGTGTAAGTAAGAACCTGAACACAACTCTGTTTTCATGAATAGCTTCTTTCTTACCTGCAGCCTCAAACAGACTAGACCTTCCTGTTCCTTGTTCCTCATAAATTTTGTGGTAGACCATCTGTGCCTGATCCCAGGCCATTCTGACATCTTGCCCTGGATCCATGAATGGATCTCCTGTGACCATGATAAGCAGGTTGGCTGATGTCCCCTTTTGCATTTCAATCATTCTGGTCTGTAAAGAATCAAAGCCAATTTGATCATAACTCAGAGTGAAGTAGTCTCCTGAGGCACTATATTTGAAGAGCATCTGTACGATGTTCCTCTAGTTTTCCAATTCAGACTTCAGCTGCTGATGGGTGTTATTTATTTATAACATTTTGTATGTAGGAACACGGTGGTTTGCATGGTTAGGATGCTGGGTTGGACTGTGTTCGAGACCCGAGTGCTGCCATGGGGTGAGGTGAGCTGCTAGCCTTTGGTCCAGCTCCAGTTGGAGACATAAAAACAGCCTCCAATTGGACATCCTGCAGGCAAATGGTGATGTCATCAGCTAATTCTTTCAATCCATAAGTGCCTCAGTGCTTTCGACACAAGTGCGATGTTAATATTGTATAAATAAATGAATAAACAAAACTCTGGGCTGCCTACAATCCAGCAATAAAAACAGCACATACAACTATAGAAACAGAACATAGAATAACAGCATTGGAAGTCTATGGAGATTCTCAATCATCCAGATCATGGTTGTCCCCAAGGTGCTTTTTTCAAGAGGGAACTGGACTTTATGCTCCTTCCAGACAGTTGGACATTTGCATTCTTTTAGCAAGTCATTAAGGTCACCTGAAGGTTTATTTGAGTCATCAGGGTCACCTGAGTGGTGCAAAAAGGTGTGGCATCTTCTTGGAACTGTTGAAAGGACTCTGTTGTAGATTGGAGATAGATGACGTTGCATCGCTCCCTCTCTGTTGAGAGAGGGCTGTTCAGTTTTGACATATCTACAACACAGTCCTTCCAACAGCTGTCTGCAAGGAGCATAAATCCTTCCATTCCCCACCATCCAGTCAGAGGTGAATAAGCTTCTTGGATGAAAAGTGAAACGCCTTCAAAGAAAAACCCAGAAAGTCCAGTTGTCTCTTGAAAAAAGCACCTTGGGGACAAGAGAGTTGGAAGGGACCTGGTGTGGCAATCACACACCATTGATGTGATCCAAATAAATGTGAAATAATAAACAAACAAGCAAACAAACAAATAATATTAAGTAAATAAATAAAGCTTCTGGCAGGGCGAGGCAAGCTAATGCACATATGTATCCACTCTGCCCAGATTGTGCAGAAATCTTGGTAGAAAACAGATCTGGATTCTCTCTGGAAGAAAAGAGAAATCTGGAGATTGTACTTTTGACAGCTTATTTTTCTGAGCACGGAGCAGAAACTGTCATTTTTTCCAGCTGTTTGCAATCAGCTGGAAGTCACAGGTTTCATCAAGCTCTGAGCCATATATGCAATCTCTATGGATCAAAACTTGTCCAAACCTCATCTTTTTAATCAACTTTGGCCTTTATTTTATGGTACTGCCTCTTTAAGATTGAAAAACCATTGGAATTACAAGCCAATAAATTGCTGGTGAGTCTCCCTTCGATCTATTGAAAAGAATGGGAGGCTATATCTTTTCAACTCTGTAAAATAATTATTTTATTCTGTACATTTTGCCATATACAGCAAAAGAATGATTTTAGAGTTGCTGTTACAGTAAATGGTTTAAATGTGAAACCGATTTAAAGAAACCTTTGGAAACTAATTAAAAATATCCTCTCGTGTGGGGAAAGATCTGTATTATTTACATTTCAGTGCAAAACAAGATTTTGAAGGTTGATTACTAAAGAATACGATGGCTGCTTTAAAGAAAACCTGAACACACACTCACACACAAACATGTGAAATACTGGAAGTTTTTAATACTTTACTAGAAAAAGTTCTTGAAAATAAGTTCCTGAAAATGAACAAACGTCTTTGAAGACAACTGAAAAGGATTTTAAAGTGGAATTAAAAATCACAATTTACAAAAAGAAAAAAAGAAAAAAAATAGAAAAAAAATATTGGGTCTACAAGTGGAACTGGATGATCAATTCAAAATAAAAAATACATCCAATAATATATCTATAGAGCAATGTGTTCTATCCTTTTAAATTGAGATGTAAGAGATTTGCTGGAGTTATTTCATGGAACGTACAGGTGGATAAGAAGAACATGATAAGACCTTCAAGAGAAGAAACAAAGAGACTAGGAAAAAAAGAAGAAGAGTTAGAATTTTATCTGTGGGATTTAAAGAGGGCTGGGAGGATGAAAGAAGAAAAACTGTAAAATTGGTTTATTTAATATGATTAAATAATGAGTTGCTGTCTTTGGTGATGTTTAATTTTTACCTGGATTGGATAGTTCCTCTTTTGGAAATGGATTAGTTATATTAGTAATATTTACATTACATTACCATTTGGTATAGCTAAGTAAGGATTATTATCTTTGATAAAGTTCAATAGCCTTCAGGTTGATTACTATTTAAAAAAAACCATAGGTAGTCCTCAACTTATGACCACAACTGAGCCCAACATTTCTGTTCCTAAGTGAAACAATTGTTATGTGCCCCATATCACAACCTTCCTTGCCAAAGTTGTTAAGTGAATCACTGCAGTTGCTAAATTAGTAACATGGTTGTTAAGTGAATCTGGCTTCCCCATTGACTTTGCTTTGGTTGCAAAAAGTGATCATGTGACCTTGGGAGACTGCAACCATGGTAAATATGAGTCAGTTGCCAAGCATCTGAGTTTTGATCATGTGACCCAGGGGTGAAATCTACTTACCTTCCCTACTGCCATGGTCACAAGTGTGAAAAATGGTCATAAGTCATTTTTTTCAGTGCTGTTGAAACTGCAACCGATCAGTGAATGAACTGTTGTAAGTCGAGGACTATCTGTATTTAATTGTTAAGAGTGGCTGAGGGGGATTTAGAGTAAATAGAAAGTGGGATTATATACTTATAGTGTTAGGGTTTTTAAAAAAAAAATTAAATTGAAATATAAGAGATTTACTGGAGTTGTGTCAAGTATAAATGGACTTAAATAAAGATGTCAAGAAGTTCAAAAGAAAAAAGCAAAGAGACTAAAACAAAACAGGGGTTACTATAAACAATTGATCAATTAATCAATTTGATCAATAAGAAGAGCTGAAGATTTAGCCATGAGTTCATAGAAAACTGGGTGAGGTATGGAATGACTATGTATCTGGTTATAATTTAAGAGATATCTTCAATATCTCTTAAATTCACCCCAATATTTGG
Source organism: Sibynophis collaris (assembly GCA_036250565.1). Lineage (NCBI taxonomy): Eukaryota > Metazoa > Chordata > Lepidosauria > Squamata > Sibynophiidae > Sibynophis > Sibynophis collaris. Next base: position 98,088 of record JANHFK010008574.1, on the reverse strand, counting down.
GATAAACAGCCTTTGAATGGTGTGGGAGTAGGAATGGATTTCCAGAAGAAAAATTGCAGACTTCAAGGACCATCACCACTACTCAGGTGACCCTGAGGACACAGATAAACCTTCAAGTGCTTCAATGACCCTCTAAAAGGATCCAAATGACCAGCTGTCTGCAAGGAATATAAACCCTTCCATTCCTCACTATCCTATCAGAACTGAAGAGGCTTCTTGGATAAGAAGCAAAATGTCTTCAAAGAAAAAACAAAGTCCAGTTGCCTCCTGAAAAAGAACCTTTGGAGAACAACCAGTCCTTTATTTTGATCACTATTTTTTTTTAAGTGGACGGTGAGAAAACCAAGGTGCTTAAAATTATATGGATTATACATTCATAATGAAATGAGATCACATATCATAGGAACAGTAAGCCAAATAGATATAATGCTTGCGGATAAGAAACAACTTGCCACAACCTCTGAAGACGGACTTAGCAAACGTGTGCAGGCTAGTTTAGATCTTTGGAATTTTGAGCTCGCTTAAGATGCACGGCCCAGGAATTCAGCTTGTGTTCTTGCATGTCTGTATTTTCTTTTGTTTGTAAAGAGCTTGAAACTATGCTCTATATATATATTGGCACAAAAATATCTGAGTCTCTGCAGTGTTGAAAAGGAAAAAACCCTGAGAAGATGGTATAGCTACTTAGGCAAGAGAAGCGGCATACAAGTCTAATACATAAATAGCACAACTCATATGTCTTTACTGTTGTCCTGTTTCAATTATATGGCCTGTAGAAATATGGATTACTACTTAGATGGAAATAAAGAGATACAGAAAATGCTTAGCATGGTAGTCATCTGGGTGTTTGCAGTTCTGATTACTTGATTGTATGTGTTGGATATATTGTTAAGGACTTCAGAGTCTGTCTATGGATAGTCTCAGAATTCCAGGCCACGGTTGTCCCAAAGGTATTTTTTCAAGAGGCAACTGGACTTTCTGGTTTTTGTTTGAAGGCGTTTTGCTTCTCATCCAAGAAGCTTCTTCAGCTCTGAGTCTGTGATAGTTTGACATTACGTAACTTTAGGTAGGACTGGGTGAATCTTTGAAGGAATGCTCAGCTTTGACATATTTAAATGAAGAACCTCTTTGAAAACTTCCTCATAATATTGGGAAGACAACTCAAAAACTGCAGATGTTACACAGTGCTGTTCCCAGATTACTAATCAAGGACATTTCCTCACCTTGAGGTTATCACACTGATTACCAGGCCCCATTCAAAATGTTGGTTGTCACTTAGAAAGCCCTATATGGCATGGTATTCAGATATTCAGAATACCTTATGAAGTATGAGTCTATCTGACAAGTTCGAACATTGAGGAAGATTTTGTAGGGACTTTACCCTCCCTTGAAATCTGGAATAGAAAACAGGTATTCTTGGTAGTAGTCTCTTTACATTATGGAAGACAACATGTTTGGCTCATGCTCTTTTGTTCAGAAAGATTCTTAAATCTTTAGTATATTCTTCATGCCCAGATGATTTGCCATTACTTATTATTTATTATACAATATTATTGTGTTGTTTTTAATGCTTGGGATGATCTGTTTTTGGTTTGCTTCTTGTTCATTGCCTAGAGTTGCTCAGATTGGGACTGTATATATTCTGAAAGATAGCTAATATATTCACTCTGATCACAAAGCATACAACAGCTAATAAAATGCCTTCTGAGCCCAGCTACTGGCCAAAAAGGGAGGAATTTTAGCGATTTGCAAACACTACTCAGTGACCATCAAAAATTGCTTTGACTTCCATTAGACCTTCTAAAGCAGGAGTGTCAAACTCAAGGCCCAGGGGCCAGATTTCACCTCCGGGGTGCTTAGATCTGGCCCTTCGTGCCGCCCTAGAAACCTGAAGGACCAGCCCACAGTGCCTCTGCCAGCAAAAATGGAGCTTGGGAACCCATTTTTGCTGGCAGAGCTCTTTGGCCTCCACAGGCGTCCCCGATACAAGTGATGTTGAGCTGGCCATGCCCATGTTGGCACCCCAAGATCAAACACATTTTTGCTGGCAGAGCGCTTGGGCCTCCACAGGCGCCTCCGATACAAGTGATGTTGAGCTTGCCACGCCCACATTGGCCCTCCCAAATCAAACACAACCCTGATGCGGCCCTCAATGAAATCACGTTTGACACCCTGTTCTAAAGGAAGGCATCTTCAATGAGCTTCTTAGAGTTCATTGATTAGGTAGAGTCTTCCTACTTGATTATGTAGTACTAAACAACTTTGATATTTATGATGTGATTAATTTCTTTAGAATTTTCTGCTCAGTAAAATAAAGTGTTCACCGTAATTTTGAGGAAATGTTTTAAAGATTGGCTTTATTTTTATTTGTTTGTATCCCACCAAAAGTCTCTCTCAGATCAAAAGATCAGCAAAATGTTTTGCCTAGTTCATTTTAGCAAACTGCTTTCTCCCAATTGTTTTTACTGTGTGAAAAAGTAAGTGGAGAGTTCTGCCTTACTCATAGTAAGTGCTAGTTTTGGCATTGACAATATACTTCTTTTACCAGATCATCTAAAAGAAACAGTGCCCAGATAAGAGCTTCAAAGAGGACTTCCCATGCTCAGCGCAAAAAAGAATTAGAAATTCAGAAAGCTGAACTAGAGAACATCTCTCCTTGTGTTCGTATAACTAGATCACAGGCTGCCAGGTCTTTCATGTCTCTCTCAGTTGCTGCTGTTAAGAATCCAGTTATTGATTTAGCCAAAGGGAGGATACCACTAGTAGAAATTAGTGTCAATGAGAGGCGCAGTGCAGAAGTGCAGATTGAAAAAACGCCACCTCAACTAGCAAAGTTAAGCCATACTTTGTCTTCATCACCTGGTAAGAGATCAAAACCCTTGTCTGAAAAGTCTGTGATTATAATCCAAGACACTCCAGAGGAAAAATTAAAAACAGAGGTGGGACGGACAGCGTGTAAGTTGAAGATAGCAAATGTGTGTCTCTCCAAAACTATTGAAAATGAAGAGCCCAGCGCTGAAAAATTATTTCCAGAGCAACAAGCAGATAAGCCGCTATCTGAACCCAAAGCCACTTTGAACTTAAATGAATCTCTCCACACACCTACTGTCCCTAAAGGAAGCCGTCGCTCAGTGCGCCGAAGCCTGATGGGCAGAGCCTCCACAAGCTCTAGAGCCTCTCTGGCCAACAGATACTCGCTAAGCACTAAAAGGGAACAAATTGTCTTGAGACGCAGTAGCAGGACTGTACCCAAACAAGAATCTATCCAGCAGTCATCTGTGCATACGCATGTTAACAGTAAGTTTTCAATTTTATAAGTTTCTTGGCCGTCATTCCAAGCTTGGTTCTTTCAGAGGATATAATTCAAAATAAATTTCTCTATCAAACTATAAAAATACTGTACTTTTAAAGAAGTTCGTTTTTTTTAAAAAAAAATGCAGTTTCAAACTAGATATAAGCCAGTTTGGTGGAGTGGTTAAGGCATTAGGCTAGAAACTAGGAGACCGTGAATTCTAGTTCCATCTTATCTGGATAACTTGGGCCAGTCAAACTCTCAGTCCTAGGTAGCAAGCAATGACAAGTCACTTCTGAAATCTTGCCAAGGAAACTGCAGGGACTAGTCCAGGCAGTTGTCCGGAGTCAAGGCTAACTCAAAGGCACATCCCTCCCAAAGTTAGATATAGTCCTACTTTAAGTGTGAAAGTGTTTAACACAGCATGGTTTATTTAAAGTCTAGGGTATTTTCAAAACTCCCTTAATGTGTCCCTAGATGGAACTGATTTAATCAGATTGGGGCTACTCCACAGAAAAGTCCCTCATTCTAATACCTCTGTACTGACCTTCATGGGGGTGTAGTAAGTGAGCACTCTGAACATTTCTTGTTTTTAAATTTTTAAATGTTTTTAATGATGATGATAATTGTATTAAATCTTTATTGGTTGTTTTATCATTTTGTATGCCACCAGTCAGGTGTTTGTGAAATGGATAGCTATATGTATTGGATAAATAAAGCACAGCTGAGTTAGCGTAATATAGCTGTTGCTGGTATTCTCAATGGAGAGGCACCTTAACAGGAGAAAGTTCATTCTTATAAACCACTTTTTTTTAAATATACAGATAGTCCTCAACTTATGACCACAATTGGGACTAGAATTTGTATCCTAAATCATTGTGATCATAAATCAAGTCTTGAGCCGATTTTAGGACAATTTTTGCAACGGTTGTAAAGTGAATTATAAGGTTGTTAAGTGAATCCAGTTTGTCAAATGGGGTTTTTTTTTTGTTGCTAGAAAACAACAAACCAAAAGGTTGCAAATTGTGACCATGTGACTGCAGAATGCTGCAACAGGTGTAAATATGAGCCAGATGCCGTGTGGTGAGGCTGGTACAATGGTTGTAAATGCAAGTGATTTTCCCCGTCATAACTTTGAACCATTGTTAAATGGTTGAAAGTCAAGGACCACTTTCAAAGTTGATTCTTAAAAATATCAGAAACTAACTGGCAAAAGTAGTTAAAACTTTAAAAAGCCAGTAAAAGAATACTTTAGCAAATGAAAGAACATTACAGAAAGTAAAGCTCACTCAATAGACATAACTCGAATTTCTGGTTTGAAAAAAAAAATGTCTGGTCTCAGATAGAATATCCTAAAATTTCTTAAACAGGTTTCATGTTCTTCAAACCCAGACTACCTTTTGACCTGCGTGCTGCTAAAAATGCAATAGAAAAAAGATATATTTGTAGTTGCTGTGTTTTATTTTAATGGTCTAGCTTATGTTGGGGATAAAATGTTATTTGTGCTTTCAGCTGAGGCTATTAACGAAGAGTTTCCAGGTAAAGAAAATATTGAATCCAGGTAAGCTTATTTCAGTCAAAGAGGTTTTTGTGAAAGTAATAAATTCTTGATTGAAGACAGCTACTATAAATTTAATATGGAATGTCTTTGATAAGCAGTTAATTTTACTTAATCGTTTTGATTCATTTATTCAATGGTGTCAAAGAGATGCTCTAACAAGAACAAAAGTAAATAAAAATAAATACTAGATCAACAAAAGAAAGAATTGGTGGAAACTATCTCTTGCATAAAAGCAAATGACTTCTATTTTCCTTATGTAGAATGACTGGAAAAAAGGAACAAGACATTTGAATACTGCCTGTGGTAATTAGAGCTTGCTTTTCACACACAGCAGTCTTTCAAATTCTTTCACTTTTTTAGCTTTTCTACAATTCAGTCTACTTATCAAAATAGATTCTTCTGCATTCTTGTGTGGCAATATAATTATTCTCCATAAAGCCTAATGTACAGTGATGTATATCAATGGAACACCCTGCCTAGGTCACTTTGGTCTACTTCTGGTTTGGAATCTTAAACTACCAACCTCTGGAAAAAACACAATCTAGATAGAGGAAAGTTTTCGCACAGACTAGAGAGTAACAGAACTCCCTAGAACAGTGATGGCTAACCTTTTTGCCGTTGCGTGCCAAAAGTGGGGGGAGCATGGGGAGGGTCACGCGTGTGTGTGCCCACACCCATAATTCAATGCCCGCATGCGCACGCGATGGCACGGTGGGCCCGATAGGCCCATTTTTCGCCTTCCCCAGGCTCCAGGGGCTTTCTAGGAGCCTGGGGAGGGTGAAAACTGCTTCCCCCTCCCCCCCCAGAGGCTCTCAGGAGGCCGGACTTGGCCCGTTTACCAACTTCCGGTGGGACTGGAAGGCTCGAAATCAGCTGGCCAGCTCGCACATGCATGCTGGAGCTGAGCTAGGGCAATGCTCGGGTGCCCACAGATATGATTCCGCGTGCCACCTGTGGCACCCGTGCCATAGGTTCGCCATCATTGCCCTAGAATCTGTGAGCTTTGCACAATCGTTATTAAAACCTTTCAATTAAAAAGAAATCTGTAGTTAATTGATATTATATTTATCTCTCTGTTCTTTTTTTCTCTCATAGAGCAACATTAGATTCTATGTCTCATTCTCAGAAGGTAAGTTTAAAATAGATCTTTATAAAAGCATGTTGATGTAAGCAGAGCACTCTTTCATAAAGTCCAGCCACTTTGATAGAATGTATAGCTACTTCTAAAACTGACTCTAACTCTGTTTATGTGTGTTTATATAAGCCTGCCAAAGAAATCTTTTGAAGCATCTTAAATTTAGGTTGAACCTTTAAAGCAATAACTCAGTCAACTAATAATTCTGTGTAATTTGCTTGGAAAGCAGTTCAAAATATGATTACTTTTATCATAGGTTAATGAAAATCTCAACAAATCCCTTTGTTCTAATAAGACTGGTATACCAGAAAGTCCCCAATCCGAAGAAAAACAGCATAAAGAAGACAGGGAAGGTCAGTATATTGGCTAAGTAGCAAAAGTAGCCATCTTTGAAGCAGATGGGACATGCCTAAGGAATACAAAACATTAATCATATTTATTCAGTACTAATCCAGTTATTTGAGGGCAAGTTTAATAATAGTAATAGTTTTAATAAGATTTTTCTTTCCTGGGAGGAGGAAAATCTTCCATTGGCGGTCAGATTTGATTTATACAGCATTTTTGCTCTGTGAGGTAAAGCACCTAATAAAAAAAGCTAATAGAAATTAAAATTAGCAATGTCACTCATGCTTTAGTCTTTCTGGAGTACTATAGTATCTTCTTCATGAAGCTGCGCTTGAAGATGATTCAAGCTAAAATTGTTCCAGAATATAGCTACTTATGCAGCACGGGTGCCTCTGTAACAGTGCATCTCAGAATATGGCTGCTATAATGCCTTTCATGGTGCATCAACTGGATATTTGCAAAACTCTGTTTCCAGTTATCTTCACCATCCTTTAAAACTAGAGTTCCTATGCTCTGGGTTGGATCAGTTAAACATTATCACCTTGTGAGACCCATACTTTTTGTGTTTGCCTTATCAAACAACCTTCACCCTAAAATGTACTTTGCTCTACTGGCCCCTAAGAAGGTCTAGAGCCATGACGGTGAACCTATGGCACGT
>JANHFK010008574.1:29101-43159 GCA_036250565.1 Sibynophis collaris | reverse complement strand
TTATATCAGCATGTATTTATAATGGTTGCAGCTCCCCCCCCCCCGAATCATTTGATTTGTGACCTTCCCAGGTGGCTTCTGACAAGTCAAAGGGAGAAGCTAGATTTGCTAAATGACCACACAATTCACTTAACAACTGCAATGATCCTTTTAACAACCATAGCAATAAAGGACATAAATTGCTCATACTCATTTAACTGTCTTGCTTAGCAATAGAAAATATTGTCCCAATTATGGTCATAAGTTGAGGATTACCTGCATTCACCATTTCATTTCACTTATGATTCCTATAGTTAGGGACATGTTTCAAGTCCTCCTGGATGTCACATCTGGGAGAGGCCAGGAATGAGCTCCAGAGGAAACTTCCAATACTCTATTTTACCCTACAGTTCTTCCCACTTATTTACTTAATAAGGTCTACTGACATACATGAAGGGACAAACAAAGGAAAATAAATGCTAGATAAGGCAGTTATGCTAATTCATCTATTGCTATGGTTTTGCAATTTGTCACAAATTAGAAAGCCAGGAATTAACAGATTCTTTGTTTTGTGTATGCTGATTTGCTTTGCAGATTTTCAAATCCCATGTATGCCATTTTCCCGTTGAACTTAAATGTATGTTTCGTTCTGAAAATGCATTGCTAGAACAGTCTCTGTCAATAAACAGACTGCCTAAAATAAAAATGTGCTCTTTTCTCATACTAAAAGGTTTTAATTTTGTTTTCGGGTCAGGAAGATGCTGCTTTGTACCGACGTTTGGGTGCCCTTCTCCGTCACTGCCTGATGATTTCAGCAGATGGTGATGATCGGACAGAAGAATTTCACAGGTGACTGTCTGTATTGCCAATAAAACAAACAGAATACATATAACAATATTAAATGATCGATAACAACCACCAAATTGGTAGGTTTAGTAATAAAAGTAGGGGAGGAGTGGAGAAAACCTGGTAGTAGCTAATTATAAAACAGCTAAATAAATTGGGCTATGTTGCTTAAAATATTATTTCCCACAGTTGACAAAAACCATGTATCACCAATTACTGCAGATTAGGTATAGATTTCTCCTCCTCCTACATTTATACTAAAATAAATGTAGTATCCTGCTTATGTGTACCCCAATATCTACTTGTAAACCACTTCTAAATTTTGAGATGGAAAAAAAATGAAACATTGACTTTGCTGATTAGATAAGTTTGTTGTTACAGAAATCTTTAATGTTTAATACTTATTATTATGTAAAAGTAAAAAGTTGGGGTTGTATGTTATTTTATTCTATTGTGCTAAAAAGAGTCAGAAGTCAATGCTTTTCTTTCTTTTTTCCCCTTTCCCCCTATTTTCATTTGTATTTTATACTTTGATCAGTTTAATAAAACTATTAAAAGAGAAAAATGTGGACCCCAATACAGTATACAGTAATTCTTAGTTGTGAAAAAAGAATGTTATGACTGAGATTGCTTTAGCATTGAAAAATTATGCCGCTTGTGCAGAATTAAAAAAGTATTACTGCTGAAAATTTGTATATCTAGTACACAGGAGAAAGCCTTCCCTAGTGATCTTAGGGTAGGAATTTAGGAAAATAGTGAAAATGCATCTCTTCCACTATTTTTCATTAGTTGAACTAACTTTGATTTCATCGATGTGAATTGTAATTTTGCCTTGAATTTAATTATAATCAGTATTACTCTTGTATTTTATCATTTGTGCTTTGATCTATTGTAAACCATTTTAATTGTTGTGTAAGGAGAGACCTGGCAAATTTGTGACTTCTACTGGACTTCTAAAAATGGATATACAGTATAACAGCAAATGGAGAAAATGATGGAAACTTGAGCTAAAAAGGAAGGGTTTGCTATTGTTTTATATGGCGCAATTTGAAATTTGTTCTCCTATTGCTAAAACCTAGAAAGTACTAGAGTTTTCAGAATGAAACATTATTTCGTTTATATTGGTTGCTAATTTTCCTGTTTTGCCTTGTATCCTGCCTTCAGCCATACAATCAACCTTTTGGGCAATCTGCCTCTCAAGTGTTTAGATGTTTTGCTGACTCCTAAGGTCCACCGGGGCTCCCTTGAATACATGGGAGTCAATATGGACGCTGTCAATGTTCTCCTGAGTTTCCTTGATCGACGTCTTGATAGGGTAGGTAAAGCGAAACATTTTCACAACTTCTTTGCTTGTCCCAAGCTACTTTGATTTATAATGATACCCATGTTTGATTAGGATTCATTTGAGAGTCCATCCTGTGCTTAAATATATGACATTTACCCTACCATAGGAAGATGAAAATATCAATTATTTATCATTCTCTAAGAACACCTATCTAATAGCAGTCAGCCTGGTACAGGTAGTCCTCAACTTACAAGAAGTCATTTAGTGAGCATCCGAAGTTTCAACAGCACTGAAAAAAGTGACTTTATGACTGTTTTTCACACTTTGGATTATTGTAGCATCCCCATGGTTTCGGATGCTTGGCACTTGCTCATATTTATGACAATTACAGAGTCCTGGGATCATGTGATCACTTTTTATAATCTTACACCGATCAGAGAGATCTCTCTTAGTGAGTCCAAATGATCCCTGCTTCTGCTTTTCATTAATACAGGTAATCCTTGATTATGACTATAATGAAACCTGCCCATCATAGTCGAAAGTCATGACAGTGATAAAGCAGATCACCCACCCATGTAACGCACACAATTTTATGACCTGTTTTGCAGCTCTCATTAAGCAAATCCATTGTTCACTATGGGATGCTTTTGCTGAAAACGAAGTAAATTCTACAAAAAATATCATAAACGGCAATTATGGACTGCAGGATGTTGCAAATGGTCATAAATGTGAGCTGGTTGTTGAGTGCCCAAAATGCGGTCATGTGACTGCGGGAGGGGAGCAGCCATTGGAACTTTGGAACCAGGTCATAAGTACCTTTTGGGGAGTCCATTATTAACATTGAATGGTCACTAAGGGACTGGTGATAAGTCAGAGACTACCTGTACATGAAGCAACTCTCACCCAGTTAAGACATTCATTCAGAAGAATATTGCTTTTTGCATGCATTAATGCTAGGATTATTCATTATTTTTTTAAAAAGAAAAGACTCCCTCAAATCAAGCTGACTTCTTAGTGATTGCACAAACATGTAGGGGCTTTTGGCAATAATACAAAGGTGATTTGTAGTTGTCTTTTTCTGGGATCTTTTTTTAATATCCTGGTTTAGACTATAATTATGGGATGTCCTGATAGTTTTCTATCTAATTACTAACCAGGTTTGATTCTGCAGAACTTTTTGGAATCAAACCTTGACTAGATGCTGCCACCTGCTAGGCCATTCATTATAAAAAAAACCTGTACAGGTAAACATTGAACATAATAACGCCAGGACATGAAATATGTAGTAGCAGTTGCTAAAAGGGAAATTGGGAAGGAAATTTTATGTAAAAATGAAGCTTAGAAGGCTTTCCTGAAAAACGTTTTTTTGTGTTGGTCACTGAGATGGTAGTCTTTTGCTGACCTGCACCATTTTTATGCATGGAAAACTTAAAAAGAACAGTTAAATTTGTTTCTTTCTACACCTCTCTCACAGGGTCATAAACTCAAGGAGAGTCTTACTCCGGTGTTGAACTTGCTGACTGAAAGTGCCCGGGTCCATCGACAGACAAGGAAATTCCTTAAAACAAAGGTACAACATGATCTAAGGTTCACAAGGCAGTATTCACGAAAGCCAGAAAGATGCACATCAAAGCAAACAGGTGTTCCTGGCAAACAGTCATTTCCCCCAGCGTCTGGTTAAATCACCCTTCCCCAAGTGTTTCTTGTGATGAGGGATGGGACTCTTCCTTGCAAGTTCTTCTGTGACTCTCACTGCTCTCTTCTCCTCACCCACAGATCGGATGGGGGAGGTAACTGTTCTTCATCAGAGGTGGTCTGGAGCTTATCATCTGTGGGGCCACTGCAGTTGTTCCGCTCCTGCAGGTGGTTCTCCATCTGGTTGGCCACCCTCCCCCACTGCCAGACAACCCTAGAACCACCTCAGTCCTTGGCCTCTCCACTTGTTCGGAGGCGGCCATGCCCTCTCCGGTTCCACACACCTCCTACGAAGCCATGACAGCAGCGGTGAAATCCACTTACCTTGGCTACCAATTTGGGAACGGGAGTGTGTGCATGCCTCTTCTGCACATGGCAGAGGGTAAAAAACAGGATGTAATAATATCCTGGCAGGTGGGCAGAGCCTTCCACTGGCACTACCGGTTCGTGCAAGCCAGATAGAACTGGCTGGATTTCACCGCTGCATGACAGTACAGATGGGAGCAGTATCAATATATCAGTACATTAAGAAGGCATCTGTGTTTAATGTCAGGATGAGATTATTCTTACTGAGGCATTTTTGATGCAATATTTTCAGGGCTTGATGAAACCAAGTTTAATATGGCTCTAAGCATCATTTTTGGCTTTCCATGGATTCACAGGTACTTCCTCCATTACGGGATGTGAAGAATAGACCTGAGGTGGGAAACCTGCTGAGAAATAAACTTGTACGCCTCATGACTCACATTGACACGGATGTGAAACACTGTGCTGCTGAGTTCCTGTTTGTACTCTGCAAGGAAAGTGGTAATTATCCATGTTCTCTCTTGCTCATCTCAGGCCTGTTATATGCTGGCAGTTTGAATCAGCAAATAGGAACAAGCTAATCCATCTAACTGAGATGTTATTTGGATGGTGGCTGAATATTAAGAATGCAAGTAAACTGGAATCTCATAGGGACTTGGATTACATTACATTGCAAGGAAATAAAGAGAAATGCCATTCACTGGACCAATTTTAAAATTAGGGAAGAAGATAAATACACTTGAATAAAATTTGTTGCTGCCGGGCTTGTGAATTCTTTATAGCTGTTAATCAGACTTTTCCTCACAGCAAAGCTACTGTTAGTTTTCTTGAACATTACAATAGGAAAAACAGCTTTGCAAAGATGCCTTTTTCAGAGTGGTATTTTTCTTTTAAATGCTTTACCTGGTAGAACAGTATGCAAACTTATAACATATGTGACATCTACATAATGTAGTTATTATACTAAGTTGAGGAAAAGTAAGAAGTGGCCTGAAGAAGAACAGTATTAAATTTTTACCAAATGCACTATAATATAGAAGAATGGTACTAAACAAGTGGTGACAATCAAGAGTTTTTTCCAGTCCAAATGAATCATGCTTCTATCCAGCTGTATCAGTAACAGAGGAATCCTGTCGGTCATCTCAGCTTCTTTCTTACCTGTGATCTGTGGGTTTGTAAGAATCTGCCTTCTTGAAAAGTTAGTCTGATAAAGATGAGACTATGTGCTACTATTTAATTCATTTGCTTCTACACTAATAAGAGAAAGTGACTTTCTATGTCTCCACAGTGTCACGGTTTGTGAAGTACACGGGATATGGAAATGCTGCCGGTCTTCTGGCAGCACGAGGCCTCATGGCTGGGGGACAGACAGAAGGAGAATACTCTGAGGATGAAGATACTGATACAGAGGAATATAAAGAAGCAAAACCCAAGTAGGAATGCATTTCATGCTTTGCTTCCTTAAATATGATCTTTGCTTCTGCTTCTTTGGTGCAAATCCCTGTCGTATCTGGATGTTAGAATCTTAGCATAGATGAGATGGAATGAACCTTGTAAATCATTTGCAGGAATCCATTAAACCAACTCGCCTCCCTATGAATATCACAGTTGTTTTACAAAGCCGGCTCTGCTGCTTAAGAGCTCTCATCATAAAAATACCTTCTGACACTCAGTTGAATCTCATTTTAAATTAAAAAAAAAAAAGACCTATTGCTCTTTGACTGCCCCTGGTTCATTTTATTATTTGATTTCTCTTATGTTTCTTCTATTTGCTTCTTTGTTCAGTGGTCTCTTTCACTTTTTGCCAAGTTATTCACAAATAGACAATTCCTTTTACCTCCAGCTCTTGACCTAATTGACAGTGACAGTTATCAAGAGTTAATTGCCCAATAGATACGCACAAAGTTGTACTCTAGGTATTTTGACATTTTCTTTTTAATTACATCTTATTTTAAAATTGAAGGAAGGTGAAACAGGAGGGAAACATATAATGCAATATATGTTTCCCTCCTGCTTCACCTTACTCCAATTTTTCTGTACACATTTATTGTACATTTACATACATTTACTTAATGTCTAGAAAGGCAACTGTTCTAATTGGTAATTTCCTTGTAACCGTAGAAGCAAGAATAGTAACAGAAAATTGATAGACAAAACTGAATTAAGAATAATAATGGAATGGACATTTTGGGAAGAGAAACACATCATTATCTGCATATTCTACATAGTTCCTCTTCATTTTAGTAGTTTGTGTTTGTGTTAATCAAATTAATATTAGAGTTATATTTTTAGGCTACTCACCATACTTTTTTACTCTTATCTATTAAAAAACAACATACAAGGGAATATGTGATATAGATTTTGATATGTTTATCATATCTTCCAAGTCCCTTTTGATTTTTACAAGTGGGAAAGCTGATCATAGTTACCTTCCTGGAAAAAAAAAGAATAATGGAATGAATTGGATTAATTGTTTGTGTTTCATATATTCTACCTTCTTTTCTGTGGGTTACTATGTGATTCAACTACCGTATTTAGCATTAATCCTATTACTGGACGTGTGGAGGAAAAGCTTCCCAATCCAATGGAAGGGATGACAGATGAACAAAAGGAGCTTGAAGCAATGAAACTGGTGAACATGTTTGACAAACTCTCCAGGTACTAAATGATTCAGCATAATTATCCAGAAATCGATTGTTAGTAGGCGAACAAGCTGAAAGAAAGCAATTGGTTAAATCAAAACCTCTAAGACACAAAATTACAATGGATTCAGACAAGTTATTTCAACTTATTTCATTTTCTTTGGACTAATTTGCTACTCAGTTTGAAGGTTCTATTAACATTGGGGGTAATGTCTGCAGGCAACTGTGAGCCCAGAGGATGGTTAAAGTGTCTGGTTTCTTCTTCATTTACTTATATTACTATAATCTCTGCACTGAAAGAGGCTGAGGTGGTGCCTTGCCTTCAAACTTCAGTAAAATTATCCAGGACAGTTTGACTTTAAGAGTTATCATTCTATGGTTTTTGAAACATGTTTGGTCTCTCTGAAAAATCTTGCTGTATGTGAAAAGTGGGAAGTTTTAAGAGGTGAGAATAGGAAGTCTCAGACAAAGGTATCAGCTAAAATGATATCAGAAAGAATTGCAAAGCAATTTTCCAGCTAGCTCAACAGGGGAAGATGTTAGGGCTTTCAGAATTACCAGTGGTAATTGGTAATTCTAATATTGGTTTGGCCTTACTACAGAACATTAGGGATCCCAAAACCATGTTCTTAGGCTGAATTCACATATCATACTAAATAGTTAATGTGTTTTGCAAGGAGATATGACTTGACATGCCAGTTGAATTGTGTTTGGGTTTTAAAATTCTGTTTGGAATCTATGAGCATTAAAATGCTGCTTGAGCCATATGAGGAAAGTGTAATTTTATTACTTTAAACATCCTAATGGCTACCTGAAGAATTTGCATTCCATATTATTTAGTAGTATCTCCTGAATAACATTTGTTATGAACTGTTTGCTTTCTAAGACCTTCACAGAACTAAGAATCCGGAAACTTAGTCATGTTCCTTTGGTAGTTAAAAGGATCTTAATAGGTTTGCCGTATATAGGTTCTAAATTCAGTATGGATTTCCATAAAGGTTTTAAAAAACTGAGCTGAAAAAGACATCTCATTGGGGTCAAGATGAATTACAAATCACTTAAAGAATTTTTCATATAAAATAAATGACAATTGCATTTCAAAGTGTCTGTTTAGAATCTTTTGAAGTTTCATACCTTCTTCAAAAAATGTCTGTTAGCAAAACCAGTCCCAGTACATGCATTGTGGATCAATCTCTGGAAATTTTAGGATTGTTTTTATTAGGAGTAATATTTTCTTTCAATTTTAATAAAAGGGTGCAGATCCTCACACAAGATCTTCACAGCTTAAATTGATGAACACTTCATTATATTCACTTGTCAGAAAACATTTCCTGGCAGTTTCTATAAGGCTTTTCTCTAGGGTGAAATCACCTTTATTTTCATCCCTGTAATTTCTTCTTTTTCTCCTTTGAAGACAGCAAATCATCAGACCTATGGGCCTGGATCCTGATGGCAATTTAAGCTCTATCAATGTAACCTCCCTGGATGAAGCTGTTCATCAGATAGCTGAGCAGAGGTTATCATCTGATTCTGATTTGGAAATAGACTGAGTCACCCTCCTCTATTTCTCACAAGTCTATGGACCTGCTATTGTCTCTATATATCAGGACAGATCTTCGGATAGAAACACCTGGAAAAAGACTTTCAATGGCTTAGATTCCTCCACCCAGATCCATCTAATTTCTGTTTCGGCAGCCCTACAGCACTTCTTCTGTTGAAAGCTTTTTATAGCTTTGTCTTTCTGACTGTCTTTTCTCCTCATTGTTTTAGAGTCTCACCCTCTGATGCATTTCAAATGAGTTTATAGCACATGAAATACATGCAGTCAATTGTTTAGGGAGAAAAAATCGTATGAATTAGGGATTTACGTTAATCCCTGGGCCAAGCACAACATTTAAAAACTATGTTATGGTTGATACACCTAGGAACTATAGGCAAATATGAATGTGCATGTATGGTATACATGTCTAGAAATATATTATGAAAATGTGTGAACAAAGTGTGCATTTTTATGAATGTATTGTGTGACAATCAATGTAGTTGCATACCATTCCTTTTTAGAACACCTTAAGGATGGCTGGAAATCTTCACGAAAGAGCCATTGTTGAAAGTATGAGTTTGTGTGTGTAGGTGCAAGGAAGTATGTTTAAATAAATATGGGAATGTAGGATTTCCAGGGAAGAAATGGGGAGCTAAAGACAGGGGAGTCAACAATTACAGTGGAATGAAGAGACAGCAAGTGTACCAGCTTTTTTGGATTCCTCTCCAGACAAGGAGAGGACTTGGGATTGCCCACACATGGTCCAGACAGTTGCTCCTCATGAAGAGTCCAGGAGGTTTAGGGCTTTGGGAGATGAGAGAGCACTATCTTCATCCAAACCGTAGTCCGCATCCTTTTGGACACAAGGTTCACATATTTCCTTTTATAATCACTTGGAAATTGCTTACTAACTGTTTTCAGAATACTTGGAACAACAAATTTTACAGCAATGGGTAAGTTTAGTTCAATCCTTAGCAAAATGAGTTTTAAATTAAGTTTAAGGACTTTAAAAAAACCTTTCTGATTAAATAGCAAAAAAACGATTAGGACATTGATTTTGGAAAGTTACAAATGGAGTAAGACTCTAGATAAAATAGAAATAAAAAATTGAAATTAAATTATAAGAATCCATACCAGGGAAAATGCCGTCCTTTTGAATTATTTAACAAAACTTTGTACAAATTTTAAAAATTGGATGCCAGAAGGAACTGAAAATTACAATGAAAGGAGAGGACATTTAAACTTGACTTACTAATATAGAATGGAACAAAATACTGTTAAGATTGGACTTTTTGAGGGATATTTGTGAACAATATCCCAAAAGTTAATTTTCAGAATGTCTGCTATTATAAATAGACTATGTTTAAAAGTGATGTTATGGAAGAGGAACAAGTTTTCCTGGATAAGACTGAGATGACCTAAAAGTAATTTAAAAGTGACAGGCTACACAAATGATACAGAAAAAAATGCTACACTGGATATACAAATAACAAATGAAAAGAATGATCTGGATATCTACCTTATATTGGATTTACAAGAGACTTGTTAAGGTTTTGAAGAATTCTGTGAGAAGAATTGTGAGAAAGAAAAAAAAAATCAAGTTCTAAAGCATTATTTGAAGGGATTAAAAATCAAGTTTGTTAAAAAAATAAAATGTAGAAATATAAAGTTGGTTTATTTGATCAAGTTAAAATAAATATCTCTGGTAATGCTTAATGGACTATTGTTGATCAGGACTAATGAAGTTTTAAGGATTTGTTTATAGATGAGATGAGATGAGATCTAGTAAGAGATAATTTGTATTTTAAGAGAAGATAAAAAGTTATTAAAATTGTTTGTGATAAAGGAGTCATTTCTTTATATTCATTTTCCTTACATTTGTTCTTTTTTGTTTTCTGCACTATTTTTTCTGTACATTTTAATTTTTTTCCTAGTTTGTATTAGCATTTAAATTTTTAATTGTAATGTTTAATAAAATTACCACACAAAATAAAATATGGGAATATATGGGAAATACAGAGATGTATTTAGTCCACAAGGAAGTATATATAGATACAGTATTTGCAGTAGGACTTTGATCTTTTCAGTCGTAACACTACATTTGTGTTCCTCTTCCTACTTGTTTAGTTGTCTGAAATAATATTGCTCTTTGTACTGTTGAGACAAAAGACTGCTTTATTTCCATAAATTTATCTGCTTTATTTTCTGTATTTTGATAGCATTTTGCATACACAGGTTACTTTCACCCTTTATCTGAATTTAAACTTCCTGGTTTCCAAAAGAATTCCATTTCCTAGTCTGTTTTCATTTTACTAGCAATTCAAAACTTAGCACAAATGTAAATTAAAAAATTTTCATTGGAATAAACAAACCCTTCCAATACCAAGATTTGTACTTTTGTCTATAATCATTTGGGTGGCGATTCTTAAAAACAGATGGATATTTATAAAAGATGTAAGGCATAGCTAAAATCAATATGGGTGATTCCATTTATAGAAATATTACAGTCAAGACAATATTGAATTGAGAAGAACAAATTACCAATTTTATTAATTACCCATATTTTTCAGACTATAAGACGCACTGAACTGTAAGATGCACCTAGGTTTAGAGGAGGAAAACAAGAAAAAGTTTTTTGTCTCCACGCGTTCTATTTTTGCCCTCCCCGACGACCAGAAGCACTCTGCAGGTCAAAAATTGACCCGTTTTTGGCCTGCAGAGCAGCTGTGAAATCTCCCTGGTTTTACCTGGCTCACCAAACCAGTAGTGCTGGCGGTGGGAGGTTCTGCCCACCTGCAGGGATGTCATTACATCCCATTTTTTAACCATCTGCGCATGCACAGAAGATTCTGCACATGCACAGAAGAGGTGCATGTGTGCTACCGCACAGGAGTGCACCTAAACCAGTAGCGAAGATAAGAAGATTTCACCTTGCTTCCGGACCCATACTTCCGGACACTGGGGAGGGCAAAAACGGGACGCACGGAGCGTTTGGGAGGCCAAAAACAGGCCTGTATTCGTTCTATAAGATGCAGACATTTCCACCCATTTTTGGGGGGGCGGGGGGATGTGTCTTATAGTCCAAAAAATACAGTATATGCTCAATCTATAGTTATAGTTTGTTTGGAAGATCTAATCTGGTTTATTGATCTTTCAGCCACTTCAAATTTGGATTAGAAGATAATTTGTCACAGTTTATGAACGTAACATAGGCAGGAAAGGGGAATGTGTGACTTTCCTCAGATTTTGCTGGATTACATTTCAAAGCATTTTTTTGTTACCTTAGCCTATTTTGGCTAAGGTTGTTGAGTGTTGTAGTTTATCAACACATTTCTGAAGAGCTCTTCACTGTTATTGTAATGACTACTATAAAATGAAACTAGAAATCCTTAAAAGGCACACCACCATCTCTTTTAAGAGGATAATAAACAAGGAACTAGTTAACTGATGTTGAATCTGCTGAATGGATTCAACCAATGGTTGAATGGTTTGATGAAACCAAATTATAAGGATTTTTTCAAAAAATGTATTAAACAAAATCACGGTCAGAGAATAAAAGTTTTAATTAGTCCAAGAAATACTTAGCTATTGTTAAAATAGATTTTATTTTGCTTTAAATTGAACTGTAATTGCCAATGCTACATATTCATCCAGCAGCTACAGTATAGCATTCCTGTATATGCTCGTTCTTACTAGAAATGTTGATGCATAAACCAGTTATTTTTTCAAGTTACATAAGTGATATCTGCGAATTAATATACACATTATTTTATTTAAGAACTACTTCTTTACATGTTGATAAATAAATAAAGCTGGAATTCACTTTTGATTTAAAAAACCTGCACTCCCAATTTGATTTCTTCCAAGTGGGTAGAAAATTGTGGATTCAGTATGAATGAAATAATGCTCTTGTTGAGGCTCTGACTAAAACACCCCAGATCTGTGATAAATGACTCAGAAATAATCCAAGTTGGGGGGGAAAAAAGGGAGAAAATTACTTTCTTCTAAAAGGGAGGTAGCAGTTAACATTGAAAAAAAAAAAAGAAAATGTTTACAGCTTATCTTCATAGAAAATTAAATTCAAATTATTAGCAGGATCCAATCTGGGTTGGTCACCGGGACCAGAGGTTTAGTCTTCATCAAATTATTTTATTTTTATTTTCCCAAGAGCTTGAGAACATGCCCTCTTCTGAGGCGTCAAAAATGTCCAAGGAGTTAAATTATTATCTCCAGATAGTTCTTACTCTTACCTACTAGGTCAACAAAAAACACCCATCTTTTCACCCTTGTCTGTGAATTTTATCACTATAACCTTTGGCTGAGGGAGGCATACTTTACTTTTTGAGGAGTTAAATCTTTTCAAAAGTAGAGAATACACTTCTATTTCTCCTTTATATCCATCTGAAAACACAAAAAAACATGAGTTACAACACACACCAACTGTTGAGATACCACACACACACAACCAAAGAAAAAGTGACGAAGTAGAGACTAGTTAAACAAAAACATTACTGCCAAATGGTAAAATAAAGGCACAAAGAAGAACCAATTTTAACCACACTTATGTTTACCTGAACCTGAGCAGAATGTACTGACGTTTTGCATTATATCATTCTGGGTTGTCAGACAAAATATGTTTAACATATGTCTGTGTGGCCTTCTCTCAAAATAGAGTGATGCTCATTTTACATAATTGGCACAGGCTGCGCGTGAGTTGGGAGTGTGCAATGGTACACTACGAATGCAGGGAGGCCAAGGGAAGGGGGGGGGCACAGGTTCACATGAGTACAGGGACACAGAGGAAAGGAAGGTACAGGTTGAAACAAAGGCAGGGAAACCAAAAGAAGGGTGTGGTGCAGTGAGCAGAAGGTGGAAGACTGACCAGAACCTTCCCTGCCATCACTCCATTGCCTTTGCTTCGGGAAGCCTGCAGGGAAGGTTGCAAATGGCAATCCTATGACAGCAGGATGCTGAGTGTGAGCTGGTTGCCAAGCAAACAAATAACTATCGTGTGACTCTAGGGAGCTGCGATGGCAGGAAATTAGAGGAACTTATCTTAAGTACCATTCATTCAGTTCTAATACAACTTTGGTCATTGAATGAGTGGTTGATATGCAAGGAATACCCAAACTATAATTTTAAATTTCAAGTTTCATTCTGAGAAAGCAAAATGTTACTGAAATAAATCATAAAATGCAATAAATAGGACAGATGACATAGTCATCTATGACTTGAGTTATCCAAGATGGAAAGTGATAGCATCCCATGGAATTGAGTGGCTATAATACATGTAAGAAAAGTAAACGTATATGACTATGATAAATAGTCTGATGGATAAAATAACCGTGTTGTCTATATTAAAGTCTTATCCTTAATTGTATTGTTTTCATAACTCCAGCCAGCAAAATAAAGAGTGTGAGACACAAAGTTTTCAAATCAAAATGACATACCTTTTCTTTTTCCTTTTTTATTAGTTCCTGTAACTCCTCTTTCCAGCCTAACAGTTCTACCACTTTTTCCACTCCACTGATTACATCTCCCAGTTCAGCCACATCATTGTGCTGTGCCTGGACCACAAATGGCCCCACCAGGTCTCGATTGATCAGAACACGGGGTACAGAACCACGGACAGCTCCTGCCAGACTAGCAAAGGGCTCCACCTAAAATAAAGCATTAGAAGGGAGAGTGTAGGGAATTGTCTCTCTTGCAAAGTGAAAATTGCTGCACTTTAGGGTATTTTTTCTAAGAAAAAAATAGTTATAGAT
>JANHFK010008573.1:13279-32214 GCA_036250565.1 Sibynophis collaris | reverse complement strand
AAGAAAGAAGAAGAAGGAATCTAAAATATGTTGTGATTGAAATAATTTAGAAATTATTGATGCTGCAGTGAAAAGAATGGCACTGGCTATTTGAACTGCAAGGATGTTACTTACCAATGGATTGTCTTCCAGGTTTCCAGGCTAAACTATCAGCTGTGATATGTATTTTCCCCCCAAACAGACTCCTGTCAATTTCCCCTAGCTTGAGGAAGAGAAACCAACCTTGATCTTCATTGTCACCTGTGTTTTTCTCCAGCAATTGCACGTTCTGCACACACACACACACACACACACACACACACACACCAGGAAGGAGAAGCAATTTGGAAGACCTGTTGTGCATAAAATAAAAATCTATTGCCATGTTACCTGCTGGTAAAAAGGAACATTGTTTCATTCAGGGTAATTTCCCTCACTCTTTCAGCTCTGTGCCTATAACCATTATGTCTATTCTACCAAAGGAAAGTTGATAGGGTTTTGAGCTTTATTTCAGTGGTAGGGGAAAAAAAACACAGCAAAGAAGCAAAAGAGAAGCAAAAGATGACTGGCCATCCTACTGTTATAGCGAATGCATAATTAAAGTTACTTTGGCTCTTTCCTTGGCCTGTCTCCTATATTAATAAAACCTTGCATACCACAATATTTTAGAGGGCGTTTCTCCTTCATCTTCATCTCTCCTATTGTTAGAAGCTGAGATCATTTGATGAGGTTGAATGATAGGACATTCAGGGCTAAAGTAGCACTCCTGCGCACAAAAGACAGAAATTATAGAATTCACTATTGTGAGATGTAATGCTAGCTACTGAATTGTTGCTGCTTCAAGAATCAAAAGTGGAACAATGCCTTTAAGCAACCTTCCCTAATTTGAGCCTGTTAGAATATCCTTACAAAAATATGGGAATGGCACTCCTAGCATACCTATTTTGGGAAGGAATCAATTTTATAATGTATATATTTATTTAAAAGACTAATAAGTAGTTCTGAATTTATGACTATAACTCGAACTAGAATCTTTTTTAATTTAAAAAAAAATTTAATATAGATAAAAACAACAACATGTTCAAAATCCATATAAAAAGTGTGTTGTCTGGTTACAATTCTTTTGAGTAACATTCATCATAGTAACAATAATCACATTCTTCAATAGTAATCTTATAATAACAGCGTTTTCCCCTCATCATATTAATACATATTAATTATTAATACTAATCACAATTAATCAAAATTAATAAATTACAGTAAACAACCCTAATAATAAAATTTATCTTTCTCTTGTAATTTTCGAAGTTCTAACTCCTGTTTCTCTCATCCAACCATCGATAGAACAGATTCCCATACCTCAAAACATTCAGTGTCTTTTCTTTAATTTCAAATGTTAGTTTATTCATTTCTGCACATTCTAAAATTTTTCTTATTATCTTTTCTTCTGTGGGGATCTCCTCCCCATTCAATGTTGTGCAAACACGATTCTGGCCGCTGTTAACACATGTATTATTAAGTATGCATTTCTTTTACTGTATTTGTCTGGTATGATGCCCAACAGAAATGTTTCCGGTTTTAGACCTATATGTTCCTTTATCATCTTTTCTAGTCAAGTGTATATTCTGGACCAGTATTTTTTTTGCTTTCGGACATGTCCACCACCTGAGATAATACAGTCTGGGATTTGGTTGCACTTCCAACACTTGGCATACATATTCTTAAACATTCTAGCTAATCTTGCTGGGGGGAAGTGCCATCTATAAAACAT
Source organism: Sibynophis collaris (assembly GCA_036250565.1). Taxonomy (NCBI): domain Eukaryota; kingdom Metazoa; phylum Chordata; class Lepidosauria; order Squamata; family Sibynophiidae; genus Sibynophis; species Sibynophis collaris. The sequence continues at coordinate 30,464 of JANHFK010008573.1, read as the reverse complement.
TTTGTATAAGTTTTCTTTATATACAGGGGACGTTGTCAATGTATAGCTTCTGTCCCATAGCTTTTGCCATTTGTCCAATTCTATGGAATACCCAAATTTTTAGGCCATGCTATCATGATTTCTTTTACTTACTCCTCTTCCATTCTAGTAATCAATAAATATCTGTCTGAAGTGGTGTAAGGTTTCCTGTCTAGGCAGGGGGTTGGACTAGAAGACCCCCAAGGTCCCTTCCAACTCTGTTATTCTATTCTATTCTAATAAAGAGCAGTCCATCTTGGAAAGCATACAGGAAGGCAACTTCCTGGCTTCCATTGATCTCACATATATTCATGTGCTGATACTTCCAGCTCATCACCGGTTCCTAATGTTTCAATATGCAAAGGGTCACTACCAGTACAGGGCCCTGCCCTTGGTTTGGCTTCGGCACCCAGATGTTTCACCAAGGTACTGGTGGCATTGGCAGTTCACCTCAGATCTATCCCATTGAGGCTCCAGTGCTATCTGGTTGACATTCTTATTCAGGCCTCTTCTCTATCACGAGCAGCAGAGGATGTTCAAATGATAATTCAGGTCCTACAGGACCATGACTCTTTCAAAAAGAGCCATCTGGTGCCCACAACTTGAATTCTACACCTTGGAGCAGTGATCGACACCGGGTTGAGCTAGGTGTATCTGTTCCAAGAGTGTTGGGACAGCTTGGTGGCCCTAGTCAACCAGGTTCGAGAGAGGTGCATGGTACCAGTTGCCCTACAGTCCCAGCTACTGGGGAAGATGGCTTTGTGTGTTTCCATAGTTCCCTGGTCACAGCTGCATACCCAGCCCTTGTAATGGCTTCTGCTCACATTCCAATGGTCAATCATTCCTATGGTGGACATCCCCAGCTCTGTCCAAGGGCTGCCTTTTCCAAGAGCCCAGCAGAATGGTAATTACATCAGATGCCAGCCACTTCAGCTGGGGTGCCCACTTGCAATCTCATATGGCTCAAGGTTATTAGATGCAGGTGGAGCTCGCAAACAACATAAATTGGCTAGAGCTCAGTGCCACTGGCCCTGTGCCACTTTCAAGACATTGTACAGGGACACCATGTCCTGATTATGACCAACAATGTGGCCACCAAGGCCCACATCAATCACCAGGGGGGCACTCACTCATGGTCCATCATGAGTGAAGCATGCCACTTGGGTACTTGGGTAGAGGAGAACCTCCTCTCCCTAAAGGCAGAGCACATCGCCGGGTCGACCAATATTCAGGCAAACTGTTTGAGCAGGAACACAATCCATCACTCTGAATGGAGGCTTCCCCCAGTCATCTTCAGGAAGATGTCCCAGAAGTTTGGTCAACTGATTGTGGACCTGTTTGACTCCCTGGCAAATGCTGAAGTATCACATTTCTTCACCAAGTTTCCAGCACTGGGGGTTTAAGGGACCAATGCCCTTCACAGCCCTTGGCCCAGCAGACTACTCTATGCCTTTCCACCTCTTCCCCTCATTCCAGGGGTATTCCAGAAAGTGCTAGTAGAAAGAGCGGAGATACTGCTGATGGCTCCTCACTGGCCCAGACTTCCATGGTATGTGGACCTAGTGAATCTGTAAGTGTCCCAGCCCTGGAGCATCCCTGAGGAGAAGATTTCTTTCAGCCAGGGGCTCCTGGTCCACTTGGAGCCTCAATGGCTCCAGTTGACCGGCTGGCACTTGAGGGAAATCTCTTGAGGGAGGAAAAATATTCCTCCAGGATGATACAGACTATCCAGGCCTCGAGAAGTCCCTCAACTACCCAGATTTATAATGCCACCTGGAAGTCTTTCGCCACTTGGTATTTGAAGGGGACCATTGACCCCATTTTGGCCTCAGTGCCACAAGTCCTAGACTTCCTCCAGGATGGTCTGGATAGAAGTCTTTCACACAACACCATCCACTGGCAAGTAGCAGCCCACTCCACAGTGTTGACAAGTGGGGAACGGGACTCCCTCGCTCATCATCTAGTGATATGAAGATTTATCAGAGGTGCAGCTAATTTACGCCTGCCTGTAGTCCATAGATATGCCACTTGGGATTTGCCCATGGTACTGCAGGTGCTCATCTCAGCACCCTTCAAGCTGCTAAGGACAACTACTCTCCATTTTCTGACCCTTAAAGTTGTATTTCTAGTGGCCTTCACATCGGCCAGGTGTATTTCGGAGTTAGAGGCCCTGTCGGTTAGAGAAGACTTCTGCATATTTCATTCAGACAGAGTGGTCCACAGACTGTCCCTCCTTCATCCCAAAAGTCAACTCCTGGTTCCATCAGGCCCAGGAGATTATCCTGCCTAACTTCTGTCCAGGGCCTTCCCCTGCTCTAGAGAGACAATGCCATACCTTAGATGTAAGAAGGGCTCTCTGGATTTACATCAAGAGGATGGCCACAGTTAGAAAAACAGTGTTTTTGCATCATTCCAGCCATCATCATTGGGCTCTAGAGTAGCCCCATCAACAGTTGGCAGATGGTTGACAGCATGCATAGCCATGGCCTACCAATCTAAGGCCCTGCCACTACTTGGTCAGGTAACAGCTCACTCAACTAGGAGTGCAGCCATAATGGCAGCTTGGGCAACACAGGCATCCAATGAAGAAATTTGAAGGATGGTGACATGGGCTTCTCCATCACCATTTATTAGAGACTATAAGTTAGACACCTTCACATCGGCCAACGCATCCTTCGGGAGGAAGGTCTTACAGAAGGTGCACTCTACAGGGCGGACTCCAGACCAAACAGCTTCCCACCCTAAGAGTTGTAGGCTTTGGTAAATCCTATTCTTGGACTCTCCTGCAATCACACAGGAAAAGGGGCATTGGTGTTACCTGAGATGCTCCTTCTCTGTGGATTGCAGAAGAGTCCAAATCCACCCTGGCCACTGTATGGTCTGGAGTCCAGGTGCAACTAATGGCATGAGAACACTTTTATTCACAGCTATGCCATAGTCGAAAACTGGAGCCAGAGAGAGAGGCAACCGGATGTGGCTACAAATTGATGACTCAGTCTCTGGGCAGAAAGGACATTGTCAATCCCATTCTTGGACTCTCCCACAATCCACAGAGAAGGAGCAACGCCCCTTCTCCTTGTCCTACTTGAGATTTTAGAGGCCTTTAGTTTCATTAACCATAGTATTATTTTAGATGGGCTGTGACCATTGATAAAGGAGAACACTACTTGGAATGTTCCTTGGCTTTCTTGAATAATTAGTTCCATGAAGTATTGGTAGAAGAAGTGGCCATTATATAAGTTAGGACTCCATTATGGGATGATACAGGGTTTGTTCCCTCCCTCATGTTTTATCTATAGGAACTACTGAAAGAGGATATCCACTGGCACAGGGTGAGGCAACATGATTATACTAATTATACCCACTTATATAGCTATATCTCAGGATGCCGAGGAAAGAAGACAGAATAGAGATTGTGAAAAGTAGGATTAAAGTGAATCCTAAAATGAAGAAACTGTGGATTTGAAAGCTGATGATAAAGTCTCCTGGACTCATAGCTAATATTGAATAGTACATAAAGACCATGGCCATGATGTCTTTCATACAATTATTTTTATTGTGCCCTTTGTAGCCTCTCAATGACCAGGAACTTGGACACCTATGCCTTATCGTGGTTGAACTATTGCAATTTGGTCTACAAGGACAGTTTGGTATGGTGGTAATTTTGCTGGAAACTAGGGGACTGTAAATTTTAGACCACCCTTAGGCATGAAAGCCAGCTGGATGATTGGGGCCGGTCACTCTCTCTCATCTCATAGGGTTGCTGTGAGTGAGTTCTGTCTGGAAAAGAGCCTGACTACAATCCAGTTTAATATTCAGTGGTGGAGACTAAGACAACTTAGGTCTACTTTTTAAAAATGCACAATATGCATTTAAATGATACAATGTCAATAGTCTTTCTTTTTCCCATTGTTTCTTGGAAAGATCCTTATCTTTTTCATTTTCTAGATATGTGAGCCTAATTTAGGCATATGTGACAAAACAGTCACATATTATTTTAAAATTCTAAGAATGCCAATCATTAGAAACAAATATAATGCTAGATATTTACAATTGTCTTTGTAGCATTCTAACATTTTTTTTAAATTTCTTAATTACAAAACAATGTCAGGAAAAGAAACCTGGGAGTTTTAAAAAGCATAATTATGTATTCATTGCATACTGTTGCCTACTATTCAAAATGAGGGCTTTTAAATGCAAATGTATTTTCACACAGTACAAATAATCACTAATTATATATAAATTGATTTAAACTGTTATCATTTTCATCTAAACATGCATTTTTGTTCACATTTCCTCTTGTAATTATCGTGCTTTTACCAAGACCTTGATCATAAAACTTTGAAGAACTTTGCAGTGCAATCCAAAAGATAATAAATAGACTCTGTTCTGATCTACTTAAAACTGCAACCTCTCTCAAGCCGACCCTAGAACTTAAGTGCAGAGTTTCTTTGAGGAGCTAATTGTATTGGCTGCTCTTGTCTTTGGATTCTGTTTGGCTTGCTCAATTAGTTTATCAAGAATTCTCTCTCCATGGACCTTTTCTATTTAAAGGGACTTAATGATAGAACAATGAGCAAATCCACAGGGAAGAAACACACAAATGCCCCTATAAGAACTACTCAGGCAGCTGAGCAATTTCCAATTTTAGTCAGACTGCAGTTCATGAATATTCAACCACCAGTTCCTTGCTCCTTGGTGGCCTATCCTACTCTGCATGGCCATTTCATAATGCTTTTCTCACTAAGAGCACCATGGTAAACATTCAAATATATGCCACGACCCTATTTTTAGATCCAGAAGGAAAGCTTCCCTCCTGTGATTTTCAAGAAATATTGTCCAACAGCTTTGTAATAATGTTTTCTTAAAGAGTTTTAGACTCTGCTTCCATTTTCTTCCCTAATTACAGAAGCTTCACTTTTCTATAGCATACTTCTTAACAATCAGTGCTATGTCTAGATAGGCATATGTTTGAAGGGAATCTTTTAATAAATAGCAATTGTATGTTGTATGGGAACACCTTCAAAGAAATAAAAAAACCTGATTTACAATGCCAGTTTGAGAGTCGGAAAGATTTCTCTTTATTTGTATTTAAATATACTTTTTTCATGGAAAATCTAAGTGTCCTCATAGAAATTCCTTTTAATATTATGGCTACTATGGTTTCATGAAAAAATACTGAAATTCTAATTTACTATTATGTAATGGTACTATGTATTTTTAATCCTTAATAAAATCCAAATTTCAATATATTTGAAATATATTATTCCAAATCTAAAATTTTGGGAAAGGATCCCCCTCCCCCCAATCTATGAATGGATATTGATGGATAAAATCAGGAAGAAATGAACTACATTATTAATTTATCTAAAAAAGTTATTAAGTTTTAGAAAATAGTATGTTTTAAAGCTGGATTCTTTTCTTAGCAAACCTATGTTGTTTGCATTTCCCTATTAATAATACGGAATAATCCCTAATATTTTACAATTCAAGGTTACTTTAATTTTATGCTCATCAATTTCTATCTTGGGACAGAATAAAATAAAATAGCTATTATTTAAGCAATTATAAATTGTCCTTTGTACCAACTATAACTACGCACACTAGCAGACTGTATTAGTTCAGTTGTTGACATTTCCAATTCAAAATGTTGCGCAGTAGGATGGAAAAGAAAGCTTCATAATACTAAATTTTAGACTGAATTGAGGAATGTAACAATTGCTTCAATTGCTTCAGTCTATGCTCCAATGAAACAAAATTCTCTGTAATATGTTTCCAACTTTTACTGAAATTGCAAAGGAATATATATATTTTATGATTTATAAATATGGATGGGGTTTTCTCTTTTTTCCAAGTCACTTAGTTCAAAAAGAAATGTTAGCATGCTTCCTTTAAAAGTATTAGACTATTTGTCATCATTCTTGGATACTTGGAGACCTAAATATCTTTCAGGAAGAGAGTATACTTTTTATTATCCAGTTCACCCAACAAATTCTATAGTAGACATGTGCTAAATTTTTAATTGGTATCTAAAGATTTGAAGAATATTGACCAACTGCTTTTCAGTTTAAAGCTCAACAGAGATATGTCAATTTTGACTAAAATAGATATTAAATATTGTAGTATAGTATAAATTTCTAAGGATGAATTGGAATAACAATATATAAAAATATAGTGTATATATTTAAAAAGTAGTAGCATAATATCATAGCAGCTGACTCCAAAGAGTCACTCCAAATAAGGCAGCCAAAAAGGGTAGCAGATTGGCCAAAGTTATGACAGTTTCCCAGGATCTTCTAAAATGCTGAATAGTGATTTTTAACAGGGTTTATTAACTAATAGACTCATGCATTTCTTCCAATTTCATTTTTTTATGTTCTTAGTTATTTCTTTTAGTATTCTTTCAATGGGATCACTAAGATTGCAAGCATGGTTCAGATATACTGCATATTTTTGGAAAATATAATCCAGTGATAGATTATTTGAAGATTAATGTTCAGGTTCTAGTTAGGAAGATTCTGCTGCAGTTTTTTTTTCTTTTAATTAGGTTACATTACATTAGAGTATTAAATTATTATATCTGTATTATACAGAATTAATTCTATATTTACATATACATAAAGAAAAGATTTAGATATATATATATAATAATTCACTTCTAGTCCTCTTAATGTTTAGATTCTGAAAATCTTTGTCAAAGATTTTGATTTACAGATTAAATAGCTGAAAATTCAAAAGTTTGTAACGCTTAAAGTCATTGATTACATTGTTTCATTCTGCATCATCTGCAAAAAGCCTTCTTGTATATTTCATCTATTTTAATGTTATCTTCTAGTGTGACTCATGATAGTATTTTGACTGCATTTCATTGCTGCTGTCCTTCTCAATGGCAGATATGAGAAATTTTCATCATGCATTAAATCTATTCTAGACAATGAAGAAATTAAATACATCCAAGCTGCTAGCCGCCTTCTGTATTTTATACATTTATACATTTCTGTGTACCAAAGGGTCACAAACTAAGTACCTTGTGATGATAACATTATTATTTAAATGATTTGCAAGATATCTTAATAGTTTATCTTGAGCATTTTTCCTCAGGATTTTGTTATATTTTGAAGTATAGCAGTTCTGTGAACTGCTATGCTATTCTTTTACAACATTTACAGTTCTATGATGTAATACACTGAAACTAAAATAGCATCTTCCCTCTCTTACAACCAATAATTAGAGACATATTATCAATTCTAAATGTCACATTGAACCTTCAAGACCATATAAATTGGTGACCACTACTCTATCTTCTGATAATGAATTCCACTAGTTAATTATACGTTGGATGAAGAACTGGTTATTTTTAAATCAGTTTTCTTCCTATCTGCTTACTTTTGTGGTCCTTAGTCCTAGTATTTTAAAAGGGAGGGAACCCTTTTTCATTTTTTCCATGCCAGGCATGAGTTTACTCCCTTCAATTGTATCTCACTCAATAACTTTTTTTTCCCAAACTAAATAAGCACAAGCATTTTAATATTTTCACACAGGAAGATGTTCAAGTCTCTAATGATTTTGATTATCCTCTTTTGACTTTTCCAGCTATCTTATATCTTTATTCAAGTGTGATGACCAGAACTTTACAGACTACTTCAAATATTAACAAAGTTTTATTTTTTAATCCACCTACCTTAAACGATACCTTGTCTTTGTCTTTTTTACAATGGACTTTGTCTTTTTTACAGCCATACAGTATCAACCACTTTAATACTCTCCACTATGAATTTAAGATCATTTTCCTGGTTGATACAGAGAGCTCAAAATCCATTAATGTGAAAATGGAGTTAGAGAATTTAGTCCTAATGGATATTGCTTTATATTTATTTAAATGTAATTGCATTTGCTATTTGCTTGACCCCAGTGTGAAGAGAGCCTTCAAGATCCCATCCCAATTTTGGTTTATATTGACCTTAATTGTTTAGTAACTTCTGTGAATCTGGCTAAATGACTATTAGTCCAAGTAAGATTGTTTATGAACAAATAGAGAAGAACTCAGCCCAACAGATTTTTAAATGACCCAGTTTCTTTTGTCTAGTGAGCAAGTTTCTCATGTATCCCTACAATTTAAAATCTACAGTTAATAATCTATAAAATGATAGATCTTCTCATTCTATTACCACTATTTTTTTAAAAAAATGTATATCATTGGATCACTTCATGTATATGAGAACGTTTAAACTCTTAAAGAGTTACTAGCATAACTACCAGGTCTTTTTTATAAGCATCATAAATAACTATTAATTAATTCAGAATTTATGAATATACTTATGATCAACACATACAGTTTTAGTGAAATAAGTAAAGAAACTGTGAATAATTTACATTTCTGCTTATATATGACATCTTTCAAGCTTAAAGAAAGAGGAGAATAATTTAATTTTAAAAGCAATAAATTGAAAAGAGTGATTTACTAACATTGTTTACAGAAAATGTTGACTATTTTTGGGAGTAGTACTCTGTGGGTAAATTTAGATCTATTGGAAAATCTATATCTATGAGATTACAGTATGAGCATTTATTCCATTTTGTTTGCTGCCTTTTCTTTCCTATGTTTTTGTTTGGTTGTTGAATGAAAATAATTTTAGATGTAGTTCCATTGGAAAATATAGACCGAGTCTATCTCAATTTTATTCTCAGTCTAAGTATCCTTAACATTTCATTATTATACTGTCATAGGTCACTGCTAATAACCACATTGAGAAGCAGTTCTGAAGTTTATTAAAAGTTTCAATGTAAAATGGAAATTACATGGAAAAACAGAAGGCAGACTAAATAAGTAATTGAAATTTGCATATTATTGGAAGGTGTGTGTCATAAAGAGGTTGCTTATAATGAGATTTATTGCATAGGAAAAACATGGTTTGTATGCTGATTCGATTAGTTTTAAAACTTGCAGAACTGTACCAGAGATGCTGATGTGCTGCAATTTGCTTCAGAGCTAGTACATTCAATAAGTGTGTACAGCCTGAATGCATTTAGCTCAAATGAAAACATGATGTGGGTGGATGCCTCTAAAGAGATAACGAAGATTCTGTATCTAAGGAAATTACTATGTAATCTAACCATTACCGTATTTTTCGGTGTATAAGACACACTTTTTTTCTTCTAAAAGAGGTTGAAAATTTGGGTGTCTTATACTCTGCATGTAGCTTTTTCAAAGATTTTTTTTTAACCCTAATGAGGCGCTAGCGAGTGAAGTGATCTTCCCTGATTAGCCTGCTTTTCTCATTGCTGCTCCCTCCAACAATCAACTGTGCTTTAGAAGATGTTTTTCAGCCCTAACAAAGCGCTAGTGAGTGAAGTGATCTTTTTTCATTGCTTCTCTCTCCCAAGATCAGCTGTGCTTTAGAAGATGTTTTTCAGCCCTAATGAGGCGCTAGCAAGTGAAGCAATCTTCTGCTTTTCTCATTGCTTCTCTCTCCCAAGATCAGCTGTACTTTAGAAGCTGTTTTTTTCCCCAACCCGGCACACATGTCTCAAAACCAGCTAACTAATGTGCTGAAGCTGACCAGACTAAGGACTCTAGCCAGATGAATACCTGCTAGGCCGATTTTTCCCCCCCTATTTTCCTCCCTAAAAACTAAAGTGCATCTTATACTCCGGTGCATCTTATACTCTGAAAAATACGGTATTTATTCTTACTTCAGATAACCAAATGTGAGGTCAGTTAATGGAATTTTCCCCACTAGTTCAGCTGATAGTTACGAATACAAAAGTTGGATTCTTAAAAAGTAAAGTAGACTTTAACCTAATTATTCAAGAAATTGAAATGTGGTGTTTCTGTTGTAGCTTCTTTTTTATAAAAATATTATTGGTATAATTGCAAGGTGCTTCCAATTATAAACTTTGCAAATATTTTTTTTTTCAGTTTATGATTCTTGGAAATTAGAATAACAGAAAATTTGTTACCATTGTAGATGAGAGAGAACAGATTTTGAAATAACTTAATAATGTATGTTTCAAATACAATAGTTCCATCACTGAAGAAGAAAATCATATATTTTATTGATTGATTTAGCAAACCTATATAGCTATCCATCTAATTAAATGTTATTATAGATGGAAAACAATTAAAAACAATACAACAATCATTGCAAACAATTATTATAAATAAAAATGAAAATTGAGGGAGAATGTCAGACTCCCCATAAGAATTCTCAAGGAAAATACATGTTTTAAAGGTTTTCTAGAAAATTAGCAGGGAAGGGGTTAATTTATGTTAAGGATAATACAGTTCCAGAGGGTAGAATATATGTCCATTCTCCATTTGAATATTATTTCAGAAATGGATTTTAAACTGATATTTTAAACATACTTGGGAAGCAAAATTTGCTGTCCAATTAATGTGTGCATCCTTTCCATATCCATTTATCTTTCTATCTAACTTTTTTCCAGTGGACATCTGTAATGGATTTTTTTCCCTTAGACATTCTACAGTTAATTTAACATTAGCATCCACATGCATATGAGATCTTTACTAAGCATGATCCTTGAACTATTTCTGTGACATCTGATCTGAATCTGACAGCAAACTACCATCATTACAGAATAGCATTAGAGATGTGAAAAGCTCCCTTGGCAAACTGCCAAGTACATGCAAAGGTCAGCTAGCAGATGAAAGGGGGGGGTGCAAGAATTTAATGAAAATAGGAAAATGCCAGGGTTATGCTGACGTTTTCATTAAGAGAATCAGTAAATACATGTAACAAGGCTGACATTTACTTATACAGTAGTAGAAATCACAGCTTTCTGTGTACTCTTTACTTTTCTGTATAGTCAGCATATTGCAGAAATGGCTTAATATTATTACACACTTTAGCAAAAAAAAAAAGAAGTCTCAGAGATAATGGTGTAAAGTTAACTCTTATTTTACTATACTATCAGGATAGTATATTTATAAAGTTTTTCACATTTACTTTGTTTCATATCTTAACATATAGGTCTACTTCTAAGCAAGTGGCCTGGAACATCAATTTACCAATAGAAGTTAGATGAAGGATCCAAACACATTTTCCTTCTAAATCAACAGTGTGCACCTGGCTGATTAGGAATATGATATGGGAATTAAAAAACAAACCCCATTTCCTGTGGTGCTTTAAGGAATGGCAGTAAAGATAAATGGTCATGAGTCATGATATGCAGTACTTTTGGCCTGTTTGTTTTCCTTCCTGAAACCAACCTGGCATTTATTTTCAGAAACTGCCAACTTTGATTTGATGTTTTATCAAATCAAAAGTGGAGGCTGTACACAGAAGTTGAAAGAGGAAGCATCTTTCCATGACAAAAGCAATCAAAGGAAGAAATACTTCTAGATAACCAGAAGTAATTTCTGGTTCCAGGATCGCAGAAGAAGTTTTTAGACCTATTGTTTTCTGGGAAAACAGAAATGGTTAGGGCAAGACAGAAGAATTGAAATGGTGACCTACAAGGACACAGTCAGAGAAACCTGGACAGTTTGATTAAGGAACCAATTGCTGAATTAATAAATTAATTTATTGAACTATGCTACCTACAATCAGCACCAAAATAATTCAATGTAATCTTTAGTTTCTTTGTCCACATATTTTACAATTGATCAAGCAGAATATTATAACCAAACTTTTTTTGCCAATAACTCAAATTTAACATATTGATCCTCTTCATTAATGATATAGCTTAGTATAAGTAAAACTATAATATCATACAATCTAGAAAGCAAAACCAGAATTTAGGAATTTAATTGGTCCTCTCATCCATTCCTTCATTCTATGGAAGAAAATTAGAAATGAACAAAGACTCATCCTGCAATTGTATATTTAATAATATGAATGAAGTTTATTAGACAATTTTGATTTCTGGGACTATTGTCTGAGTTAATAAACTGATGACACAGCATGAATTATATCTCATATGGTCTAATAAAAATATACTTGGTTAAATCAACTTGAAGATAATGATTAGAAACTAAATTTTGCAGGAGTGAAGACAAAACCCTGAAGACAAGATCTGTTCCTCGTAAAGGAATAGGAGAAAGCTGTAATGTGGTTTTCTTAAAATATTAAGTAAAAATAAAAGAGAAGATTGGTTCATAAAGTTCATAACCTTCATTATCCATGCACTAACCAGATGAAATTGAACTCTTTTCAGTTCAGGAATGATTTAATAGATATAATGGAGATCTGATAGTGGGTATGTTAGAATATAACATCTGAAAGATCCAATATCAATATACTTGCTGAGTATTTTGTTTTTATTTTAAATTTTACTTTACAGATCAATCATTTATATTGCAGAAATGCTGATGCAAGTGCATATTTGTTCTTGGAACTACAGATATTTTTTTCTGCTACATTTTTAAATAATAACAGAGCTAAACTTTCATCCCATTCTTCATGGGATGAAGGAAATATCTTTGTGGATGATCCTAGTGTTTAAAGTAGGAGGAAGCAGTTTAAATTCTAAAACAATAACTAATATCAGCTGAGAAACTTTGCTTGATTGTTTGAACCAGACCTAAAAAAAGTTAAGGAAAAATAAATATATACCATTGTTTATAATTATGTGGAACTTCCATGCTTGATGACAAATCCTCTGAAGATATAAAAAGCTATTCCCTTATGCCCACTTCTTAACCAGGAAAAAAATAAAATCTAAAAAAACCAAACAACCCCCCACCCCTAACTTGCTATTCTTAGATAGATGCTAGATTAGAAGATTTTTAAATAGGGCTCTTACATTATGAAATAATTTGATATTACATAGTGCATTTCTATCTTCCCTTTACAATAATTGGCTATTATAATGTGTACATCAGAAGGTTGTCATGTTATGTGCTCTTAATAGTATGAAATAAGACAAAAGAGAAACCAAGTGATGGCATCCTCATTTTTCCCCCAGTACCTTATTCAATTTTAATAGGAATTCAGCTTTTCGAATCACCTACTTGTTCACTTGTTGGCCTGTGACATGATTTTCTTGTTTGAAGTGTTTGAATATATTTAACTAATCTGGGACATATTGTCTGGGGATCAGGACTGTGTTGCATCAATAAGTGGATGCTATGTACTTAAATGATCCATCATTTGATGAAGAAAGTGTTCATTTGGTAATGAAAGGAAACTGTAGCGGAGTATATGAAGTTAAGCAATGTTGACTCTGGCTAGTATTAATATGGGAAACTTTCTGGCTGAGATTTACTGTAGATATTAGGGTTAAGGTAATGACAGAGATACTTCAATATTGTTGCAAAGAATATGATTTAGATATAACACCAGGAGCTGAACTTCACTTATTTCTAACATTTTATTGTTTACTAATTCATGTTGGAGCATCATCAGAAGAACAGAATATAGCTTTTCTAATAAATAAACTATTTGTGTCCTTTCTCTGTGTCATTATCATTAATGATGAGAAACTATTTGGATTCAAAGAAGAAAAGGTGCTTTGAAGAGGAATTAGGCATGATTGCACATACTGCAACTCTTTAAAGAAGCTGGGACTTTTCTTGAATTCTCATGGTAGCAGCATGAAAATATACATTTGAATTAAGTAGCTGTCTCTTTTTCTGAACTGTGAATGTTCATGGAGCTTTACAGTGCTGCATGAACCCGGAAAAATGACATATTCTTTAAATAATGACTACTTCCCTTCCAAAGCATCTTTTCTGCTTTAGGTCTGAATGGCTGCAAATCTTTAAGCATCATAAATAATGGTCACACTTTTAGAAGATCTCTGGTGGATAAGGAATGGGTTATGCACTGGAATCCTTGCTCTTATTTTAATACATGGTATACATGATATACTTTTGGGAGGATTCAGAAGTTGGGGGTGAAGGATACACCTCCTGTGCTGGTTTTGTGCTCCTTCCTCACCTCCTTCTGATGTCAGTCCCGATTGATGTTGATAGGGAGTGAGAAGTCCACTCCATGAGCCCTTTTTTGTGGAGTGCTTCAAGGCTCAGTACTGTTCTATTGTATTGATGCTGTGAATGTTCTTTCATGGTGCCTCGACACTGTGGGGATCTTGATAGGGAACAACTGGCTTCAGCTGAACCTTGGTAAGAGGGACTGGCAAAGGGTGGGGAAAACTTTTATATCTGATGGTTTATCATATTTGTTCTTAGATGGGCTTGCATTTTCCCAGACAGATCTGTTATGTAAATTGGGGGCTTTTCTTGGACTCATTACTCCTGTTCAAGGGTTGTGGCTAGGAGAGTCTTTACTCAACTTTGTATTTTGTGTTAGATATGTTCCTTCCTTGATCAGGAGCCCTTGTTTTGGTCATACAAGCCCTGGTTATCTCCTGTGTGGACTACTGCAATGTACTCCACATGTAGAGACAATTGAAGAGTATCTAGAAGCTACAGCTTGTGCAGATCATGGCCACACAAGCAATTTTGGGTGCTCCAAAGATGGCACATGTAATGAGCTGGGGGTCTATTAGCTTCAGAGTCCAAATCTAGGCATTGATTATTATCTTTAATGGGATGATGTTACCTGAGCAACCACCTTACCCCCATGACATCATCCCATCCATCTGGCCAAGCAGGGAAAGCATGGTACAGACTGCATCACTTAAAAATAAACTAACAAATGGGGTCCAAGAGGACAACCTTCTCTACTATTGCTCCTACCTTTTGGAATATTCTTTCCCTGGCTGTCTCTCTTGTGGCCTTTCAGAAGATGGTGAAGACTTGGCTCTGCTAACTCCTATGGCGCTCACAGAGTGGCATGCAATGCTGGGGTTGGTTGACCCTGAAAGTGTAACACCCCTCCCAAACCTTTTAACTTTTAACTTATTCAATCTTTTTCATTGGCTTTTTCACTGTGTTGTATTTTTATGGTTTTAGTTGTAAACTATCCTGAGTCAATCTGAAAGTTAGATGATGGTACCTATATTTGATAAATAAATTAAAAGAAAACCAATCAGGATTAGGATATTCCTGATCAGGAAATCTAGAATTATTCTTCATTTGTCAAAGACAATTCAGGGGTACAAACTGTAATGGATTATACATGCTACACTAGATTACATTTCTCTTACTTTTTATTTAGAAGGTTATAAGCTATTTTACAAAGGTGTCATAGTTAAATATGTACAATATAGCTATAGCAAAGAAAGAAGAATGAATGAATGTAAAGAATAACAAAAAAAGTATAGAATTCTGTGTGAGCTGAATACAAGGTTTACTGGAAGAGCATATTGTAGAATATGTCAACAGTTCTGAATAGATCAATAGACAAGTTGCAGTCCATCATTTTGCACACGTAAGAATTACAGAATTATGTGCACTCTGTTGGTTCTCAAGGAAATGGAAGTCCTGGAGAGATTCTTAAATGTTATCTATTGACCCAGAAAAAGCAGCTAAAAATAGGAGACCTGTGTTTATTTTTTTCACATTGTATTCTATATCCAAAATTAGATTACAATTGAAGGAAAATAGCTACGTAAAAAGGCTGTATTTAAAATTAACAGGAAAATTGCCTTCAAGTGGATACTAAAGTAGAAGGGAGGGTTCTTCCCGCCATTCTCTTTTTATTTCTTTTTGATGCTCGTAAGAATATGGCTCCAAATTTGAACTAAACAACTAAATACTTTGACTTGCTTTCTGAAGAGGTCAAAATTCTAACTTTCACCTGAAGCCATTTTACTATAAGCTTAAGCCCATACATTCTCTCATTCCTCTTTGTTCTCTTTGAGACAGATCCCTTTGGTACACATGTAACAACTAAATTTCATTACAATTCTGTGCAATCCTCCCAGGGCTGAAAGTAAAATATTGGATTGACAGGCACTCATTGTGGAGAAGGTCTTCATGATGATGGAAAGACTGATTCAATCTCTAATTCTGAAGAACGACCTGCCACCTGGAGTGATAGTATACAGATGGGTGCAATCTAAACTCTTTTTTCTGCTTCAAGTTGTATTTGGCTGTAGATTAACAATGTGATTCCATATAATGAAGATGTTTGTTTGGTGCAGTGGCAATTTTCCATTACTGACATGCAGTGTCAACAGTTCCGACATAGCTATAAGGACAGGGTTTAAATGTGCTACATCTGACTGGGACTCATGCCAGGTTATTAAGAACTCCATTAAAATTACCTGCAGTGTGCTGGATTGGAATACAGTCATACACAACCTAGTTTCTCCTATGACTGCACACTCAAATATAATAGCCTGAAGGTATTTAGTATAGTATTGCTGCTATGTTCATTGTTATTTTTTATAGAATATCTTTTACACATTCTGTGTGTATATATAAAACTTAAGCCTGCTTTTAATGTCCATTTGTTAAGAATGTAACATTTTTAATAAACTTAATTTACTGATTTCCTAAATATTGTAGAAGGGCTACAGCAAGAACAAATTTGTAAATAAATTATTTCTTTAGAAAATGTTTATGGTGTTCTTCAATCATAAAATAATATTTTACAGAAAATAAAATTAACAGTTAATGAGGAAGGATTCATGTTCCTGAATCTAGACATATATTACAATTTTACCTATTCTCAAGTATTAAATACTGGAGACCAGCAATTAATTTCCCAATTAGGGGATTTGGGGATACACTGTATGTATAAAGCATCTTTGCTTGAGTGGACAGTATTAGGATCTAAATATACTAAATCTCTCCTATTTCTGGAAACAGTTCTATCAGTTGGGGAAAATGAAATGGAATTTCTAAAAACTTTATGGGGAAACCCAACTGCAGGAATTGGGAAAAAGATGATATAGAAAAATTGTATGGATCAATTGACTTTGGACCAACTGATAGATGATGAAATTAATGTTTAGCATATTCTGTAATAAGAGATAGTCTACCAGATGCTTAGATAATTGGAAACTTTGAGAGAACTTCAATAACAAAAATATCAATCAACATCAAACTATAGCTTATACAACCAAAAATAATATTTAGAATATATTTGACTCCATTAGGTTTGTATAAAAAAGGGCTGTCAAAAAAAGCATTTTGTTGGAGATATAAGGATAATGTTTAATACATGTTTTTACAATGTCTAACTAACTTGGGAGAATGTATTGGATTATATAAACATAATTTTGTAATAAAAGATAAATATTTCATAGGATAATTTAATTTAATTCAAGGGATCACTTTTCACCCAAGCCTTTG
>JANHFK010008570.1:12007-28442 GCA_036250565.1 Sibynophis collaris | reverse complement strand
CATTAATAGAAGTTGACTTTTCGCCAAGTGAGATCATCAAATGGCTACACTAAGTGCGTAAATAGGCTGCACAATTTGTGAAGCAGTTTAGACTACATAAGATTCATCTAAGATTAACTATGGCCATAATTCTAGGAAATATTGTGTTTAAAATAATATTAAAAGTTCCAAAGTAAATTTGATTAAATAAATAAATAAATAAATTTTGTAACTTGGTCTCAATTTTGTTTTCGAACACAAATATTTTGGAGCTAATTATTCTGAATATTTAGGTTTGTAGCTGAAATTCTGAATCCCTTACCAGACCTATCGGACTGATAAGCATATATAAAAATGTCGTACAAATTTAAGCCAAAGTATTTCGGGCAAATGTACCTCCTTAAACTAATAAACAAGCCATTCTTATTTAGAGTGATTCATACAGTAGCAATTCATTTTTTAAGTTATCAGCGCATAAATCGCTGTGACCAGGAACAGCTGTCTTTCGAAAGCACTTCTTATTTCAGAAGCTACTTGGGCCTCCATTGAAAAATGTGAAACTGGGAATATCCTTCAAGTATGTACAGCCTCAGTGTGAGTTTATTCCTTCTCATCTAATTAACCATTTCATACATATATTGCTCCAAGTCATGCACAACCTCTCCAGATTCAGATGTAGAAGTAAACTGTATCTACACCAAACCCCTTTTTTTCTGCCCATGATCTAGCTGTATTGTGTAGACATCTAAACTACGTTCTCCCTATCAACTATGTCATGCACTAGAGGCCATCATAGATTACTGCTTCCTATTTAGCTAAGATATCCATGATTGCTACTCCACAAGCATACAGATCTGTGATTTCCTTGGACTAACAAACCACAGAAAGTTATCAAAATACAACCATATTGAGTGATGGAATTTCACTCAAAATATCCTGAAGATGGTTTCTTTGGCTTCATATGGATCTTGAAAAACTGGTACACCATAGTTCAGTAACAAAGGTGTGGTCACTAATAATATTCATTTCACATGGGCATGCAGGCATGATTGGAAGTACTCTAGTCCTATAATTGATCTACAAAGGCACAGTGAGTACCCTGAAGGCATACAAATGATCAAGGAGGATTTATACTGCTCTTTCCAGATACTGCTCCATACCCAGTCTTGAAATCCAGATTACAATCGGATTCTTTCAGGAGCTTCTAAAGCTGTTCAGACACCACACAGTTAAGCTTCTTCTCTAAGAATGGGATATTAGCAATAGATAATAAGAACCCATTGAAAAGTTCTTAGACTTTTTTATTACATTTTAGGTCCAACCAGATATCTGGGCAGATTGAATTAACGATAAATGCCAAATATCAAGAGAACTTGTACTTGGATATCCTATTTCAATAGCCTGTCCATTTTCTTAGAGGGTGATAAAATCACATCCAGAAGAATCTTGCATGGAAATAGGTGAGGTTAGCATCAGATATAGTACTGCACAATAACACACACATTAAGATTTTGGTTATCTGTATGTTAACCATGTCTCAATCTGCTTAATTGTTGGTACATCTTTTGAAAACTAGGGCACCCTTTGTGCACTGGAGCAATGAAGAGAATGTTCAAGAACAATCATATTTTTGGCCTAATATAGCAATAGCACTTAGACTTATATACCGCTTCATAGTGCTTTTACAGCCCTCTCTAAGCGGTTTACAGAATCAGCATATTGCCCCCATCAATCTGGGTCCTCATTTTACCCACCTCAGAAGAATGGAAGGCTGAGTCAACCTTGAGCCAGTGAGATTTGATCTGCTGAACTGCAGATCTTGAAGTAGCCAGCAGTACTGTACTCTAACCACTGTGCCACCTCGGCATTACATTATAATGTAGCAAGTTGAGGTTCCCAATCAGGTTGCCAGTCTTATCATCTGGAAAATAATCCAAAGCATAAGAAGTCCTTCCAATTTCACACATTTCTGACAGTAGATTGTGTTCATGGGATCTATACTCCTCCAGCTATTGTGTTCTATCAGAGAAATCCGAAATAACTCCAAAGATTCAGGAAAACACACCAGATGGGTGTATATAATGTACCTCTGTTAAACTAGAAAATAAAGATGCATTGATCACTACTAAATTTCTTCCAGTAATGTTTTGTTTATTTATTTATTATTTATAAATTTTATACAACTGCCTGCTTGCTCACAGCAACTATATGAGAAATCAGAAATGATGTAAATGAAAAGTCTGAAAAAAGGAAGGGAAAAAAAATCAAAAAACAACATGTCCATATCTCAATTTACCAAGTAGAAAATCTTAATAAGTGTTGTTGCTATTTTTTAGATTTGAATACTGCCTTACTGCCAAAGACTTTTACTAGCCTATGACATTTTACTGGACTCTTAAAATGCCATCATGTATTTTGGCTTAGCTAGTTTTAAATGTATTATGTATTATGGCTTAGCTAGTTTTAAATGTATTATGTATTATGACTTAGCTAGTTTTAAATAGTGCCTTTTTTGAAGTAGACTAGCAGATAGATAACTCCTGATCATCTACTACAGCTAAATTCATCTATGGCTAAATTATGGCTAATAATCTCTTATAGGCCCTCTTCTTATTAAACAAACACAGAGGCTAGGTTTATGCATCATAGACATGCATTTCACAAGATAATAGGAAAAAGTATGTATTTATTTTTTCTTAAACATTCTTAAATATTGCCTCTGTCTTCAGTTCTTCTGTAATATGTAAAATATTATCATGTACATTTATCAGCTAAGAGAGATGAGAGAAATTGGTTTTGTTTCACATTTAATGTGAAATTATATTATCAGCATTTACCAAGCCTCTACCTGAAATTGAAATTGTGGGAGCTGCAGTTTTCTTACGTTTGTGATACAGTTACATTAAAGAATGTAAAATTCTATAATTTTAAAGATCATAAATATACATATAGAAGAATTCATTTGCAAAAAATGTATGGACTGCTAAATGATCATAAAAATGCATATACAGCAAGAAATTGATTCAAAATCATATGTCAATTTTCATGCAAATGTTTTGTTTGTGGGGGGGGGGAGGTGCATAATGTAAAACTGAAGTTAAGAAAGAAAAACAGAGCCAGGCTTGAACAGAACAGGTGGGCTTGAAACCTCTAGCAAGAACTAACATTTCTATTTTGTAAATTTAACTTACAGTGGCTTAATATTATATTAATAAAATGTTATTTTATTCCACCTGGTTATACTTAATTCAAGGGGACTTGAGTAACCCACTTTACTACTTTTGTTTTTCCAGTCTGTATATTGAAAAAATGAGTGCTGAACTCACTTTTGGTAAGCTGACTTTGGAAATGAGCCAAGTGGCAATCTGTTATGTAAACATATAAATATAAATTAAATAAAAATATATATTGTAGACATAATCCTTACTATAAAGTTGTAGTGATTTATCATTTATTCACTTTAGTTTCCTTGTTGAGATACAATGGAGTTAAGGTGAAAAGTCAAGACTATTTAAAGAACTCTAGGAACATGCAGGATGGAAAAATGTATTATAGATACAGCAGTCCTCAATTTACAACTCTAATTGAGCCCAGAATTATAGTCGTAAAGGTGATCTGGTTGCCAGGCACCCAAAATGCAATCATATGATTGAGTGGAGGAAGAGTATGCAGCTGTCATAACTTTGAAATTGGGTTGTAAAATACCTTTTGAAAGGTCTATTGTAACTGGTTGTTACTAAATGATTGGTTGTAAGTTGAGGACTACTTGTAACTATTTTAATTTACTGTTAATAACTTTTGATTTTGTGACTGTGTTTTTTCTTAAATGTTCCTATTGCCTCTACCTTCAGGTCTTCTGTAACATGTAAAATATTTTTACATATTTATATGTAAGGATTTGACTGGAAACATCCATAACAATTACAACTTATGAAAGAGTATATATAAATATGAATTAAAAAAGTATAAAAATATTTATATTTATAAATATAAATAAATTGTAGCCTGCCATCAATAATGTGTGATGAATAATAATATAGTCTTGTGAATTGAGTATTCGTAGTTGGTTCTTGCTGAAACCCCAGAAAACAATCTTTCAATGTTACCTTTCCTACTTAATTATTATCTTACAATTAAGTAAGGTTAATTTACCATATCTTTCGTAATTTAAATACATGTTACAGGACTTGTGTCTAATCCATGCAACTGTGACAATTTTCTTGCTATTGCTTTGTTGAACAAATTGACAGATAAAATTCTACAGAAGGGAAACAGTATCTTGTGCCTTGCAACTCATACATTATTTAAGATAGAGATGCAGGACAATTGTTTGTCCCTTTGACCTTAATCCGGCTGCATTATTTGTACCCTGGATTGTGTTGAAGATAGGAGGAAAGGGGTTTGCAAGAAGAAGATTAGAAACTTGTTTTTCCTTCTTTTTTTTTTTACTTTTGTGACTAATGAATTAGCATTTGTGACTAAAACTAAACAAACCAAGATTCCATTTCAGTTAGAGAAAAAGTGGTCTAAGCGTAGAGAGGAAGATCTGTGAATTATCACAGATAAGAGTAACCGTATTTTCAAATATGATAGGCTAATTCTTTGGGCAAAGTAATCTTTTGAAATGAATAACAAATCAATCTCCTGGGGATTATATTCCATGTAAAAATATTTATGCACTTCTGTCAGGGCAGTACTGGAAAAGAAAACACTTTAACCTCATGAATGTCTTCAGATATATCAGAAAATATTTAAAAATAATTTGATGATTAATCTTCATAAAATGAATGCAGCCCTCTTAACAGCATGTCAATTAACTTCAGTTACTAGGCAATCAACTTTTGCCTGGAAATAACAAGAGCTACTCTAGGATAGTTAGTGGAATGTAAATAAAATGGTAAGGACATACCAGTACTGCTTTTGCTCAGTTTATGATTAATAATATCTATGTACAGAAAGATAGTTCCTGTATAATAGGCACAGAAACTCTTCTAGACATTGAGCAAATATTGATGGGAGAAAAAGGGAAAAATACTTTGTGCTTGATTTTAAAAGTGGAAATGTGTTAAGCTATGCAAAGGTTTTGAAGAGGTTATCAGAGCTCCTAGGATATGCTGTATATATTGTATGATGTCTCCTTTGAGAGTGGAGAAAATACAAAAAGGAGGAAGAAATTCATATAGAATCAGATGTTCCTGAACGTCTTCAGAAGCTCCATGTGTTGATTTGTTTCAAAGAGTTCCAAGTATGATCTTGGAAGAATGGTTTCCCCATCTTCCTCAGTTGACCCACTGAGAAATTAAGCCACAAATAGAAATGAGCATTAATTACCCTCCGCATTTGCCAATAAATGCTTTGCTTTTTAAGAAGAAAGTATCCACTCATGGATGATATGTCTATGGCAGGTGCCTACCAATACCTTAGAATTCTGAAGACCAATGATTGTGGCAGGACGCTGAGTGTTCTGGAAATGCTATAAATTCTTAGCAAATCATTGTGCTATTAACATTCCAAAAATAACAAAACTGAATGCAATCCTTAACAGTGCTGATAGTTTTTATCATTTTCCGTTATGATAAAAGAAAGTAAACCAACTATCAGGAGTTTGTATAAGTTGTTCAAGCAACACAAGAGAGGCACCAGCACAATAGACATATTTTCTCTCTTCCACTTTCTAAAATATATCCTGCTGCTGTGATCCTATGTGTAATGCTTTCATATGTGTAAAAATTGCATACAGGTAGTCATCGATTTATGACCAATCCCTTAGCAACCATTTGAAATTATAATAGACCTCCCCAGGGCTAGTTGTGATATGTGACACCTTCCCCCCATCAGGTGGTCACATGATCATATTTCGGGTGCTCAGCAACTGGTCCACATTCCATAGTCACATGACCATAATTTGCAATGCCTTTTATTAGAAACCAGTGTTTACTTACAGTTTCCAGCAAAAAAATATTCATTGCAGACAATGTATTTGTTTAACAACCATAAAGTTCACTTAATGTCTGTGCCATTCACTTAACAACTGCCACAAAAATGACTGTAAAATCAGGTGGGATCACATTGTCACCCACTTAAGGAACAGCATGATTTACAACTGTAATTCTGGGCTCAATTATTGAGGATTATCTGTATGGTACTGAGTGCATACTTCGTTTCTTATACAAAGGGCTGTGAAAGTATAAGAGTGAACTTTTATGCTTACTGGATTATCTAACAACAGAATAACGATTCATGCCCTTACTTCTTAGTTTCCAAAATTAGTTTTTTGTTTTCTGTGCTGTTTTTGTTAGTGCAGAGATCTTTCTAATATGAGTTTTTAAAACCTCCCTTTCTTTTTAATGTTTTAAATAGATGAACTAGTATTCCTATTGTATTCCTATGTCACACATTGGGATCAACTTGTTTTTCCTTTTGTAAACAAAACAAAAAGGCACCTTTTTTTCCTTATAAAACATTTACAAATGCTTTCTTGTTTTCTGTAATAACTGAATAAATTCAAGAATGGTATTGATGTTGATTGTTGAAGGTATAACATTTGGTTATGGCCATGTCTACCTTCTTGTGGGAATACTGCATTTGTAAATAAAGAAATAAATCTTGTCCTCTGTTCAGAAAACAAGTATAACTTGGGTTAGTTATTGTTTTCAATAAAATTCATAAATAATACAGTGTTAGAACTGACTCCCCTGATTTCAGTTCATTTGCTATAAACTTGACTAATCTGGATCCAATCTCTAATTTCCAGTATTTATGCCTTACCTTTATATAAATAACACAACTATTTTGGTATTGTTGTTTTTTAAATGAGCAAAACTGACCACACATTTGCGTAACTTTTTAATTGCCTGTGTTCACTGTCTATGACTAATAAGAATAGTTTCCAAAAGTTTAACGAGAAAGTTTTATAGGGATGGCTCCTCTTTTTTTTTCTTTTTTTTTAAAGTAATGAGCTAATGCTTCCTTGGGCAGTTGTATTTAGGTGATTGAATCAGGTTGTCTCATGGAAAGTGGAGATGCTATCTCCAAGTGATGTCACTGGTTATTCTACAAAGGAAGAAGCAAGTCTGTCCTTCTCTTTGCAGCTGCTTTTAGATTTAATCGTGAGCAGTGTCGTAAAATACTGTAAGCCACCCTTTATACATAGTTCTTATTGAAAGCATTAACTTGTATCTGATGGCAAAAATGGATTGCAATTCAAACTGTATGCATCTCCCAGTCAAAACAACACATAAGAGTTTAAAAGATATAAACACCGAGGTAGTCAACTGCAGGAAGAAAGTTGTGTAACTTAGTTTGGCACCTATGTTTGGCCACCAGAGGGTGCTCCACGAGCAGCACATACTAAAATACACACTTTATTTGTTACTTTTTATATATTCATAAGAATATATAAACTGTGAAACTCAGCTTTTCCATATTCTAATACGCACAGTACATTTCTGGAAAAATATTCTGTTTGTTATCACTCCACTCTAAATTATCTTACTTTGGCTAGGCTGATTATCGATAAAATATTTTTTACTAAGTTTTACCTTTAAAAACAGAGATGGTCTTTTGGCTTTTGAATCCTCGGAATTTACCCATTACAATCTCAAGTCTGAAAGGATTCAGAATTGCTTGAATTAGTAATTTCCTTACTACTTCATATTGTTTTGTTTTTAACAGTGGTTGTTAATCTGGAAAGTAATTTTAATTGCGGTACATTTAGTTTTTTTGTCTTTGATTAAAATTCTATTTGTCAACTTTATATGTCTGCCCCCCTCATCCACAGTGATTGTAAAACAAGAACTGAAAATATTGCTTAAGCCAGTGTCCAAATAGTAGATCAACTTACACAATTTCAAGGTTACATTAAATAGTTCAATAAGATAATCTGGAACTAAACAGAGTTTTGTATCCTGTAATGAGTTAGGAAAGCATCATTCATATCAGTGGTAGCTTCTACCAGTTCGCTCTGGATTTTGCGAACTGGTAGTAGTGGCAATGGGAGGCTCCGCCCACCTACTTGGACATCATCACAGACGCTCTGGGCATCTGCAGAAGCTTCTGTGAATGCACAGAAGCTCCCCGCCCACGTGCTCCTGTTGGGAACCAGCAGCAAAGATAAGTGGAACCCTCCCCTGATTCATATATATTTGCAAGGCAAATCTTTTAAACTGTTAAATGTATACAAATGCTGTAATTCTGATCACATCCTGGGCTTTTCCATTTAAACTGATAGCAAGTAGGCAGGTGCTTCCATTAGATGGCTGTTGTGTCTTAGAAAAGGACTTATGTTTTACACGATCAGAGGCTTCCTTAGCTTTATTCATGCTTGTCCAACTAGATTAAATTATGGAAATGGCAACTTTTAAGACAATCTTTTAAAGAGTTGGAAAGGTCATCCAATCTACATTTGTTCATGTTCACACATGCAGTATATGCATTCTTATGGACTCTGAGAAAGGCAGATTCTGACTCAGAAGCTGAGATACTGATCTTGTGCAAACTTAAGTATGGAATAAATTCAGTATGAGTCAAAGACATGTTCCAGAACGTGTCTTCTTCTCTTTTTTCATATATATAGAAATATATATGAGTCGGAATTTGCCTTTCTGTATATATATGTATCAGATAAAGAAAATTTCATGATGACAGTGCCTTGTCTTAATTTTGCCGGCATGGAAAAACTACAAGGTCTTCTGCATTCTTCATAAATTAAACTACCTTAAACCTGGCAGCATTTTTGTCAGAAACCATCACGTTTCCCAAATTTGTTGATTTTGGGGGGGGGGGGGAACCATTTAAACTGTCTTCAAACTTCAGAGTCGTAAGTATAGATAAGGTATCAACTGCCTAGTTTTCACTAAATATCTGTTAATGTAAGTATGCTACACTTACATGAATGACATGATATGAAATGAGCTTATCAGAAGTTGTCTTAAGCAACTGGAGAAGAAAAATGGAATATGTATGTTATGGAATGTTAGGCAACAGGAAAAAAGCAGCTTTCCTCCTGCCACAGAATGTTTAAGGCATTTTATATGCAGGTAGTCCCTTGTGGTCGTAATGGAGGCTGGAATTCTCATCACAAGTCATGATCATAAGTCAAAGCACCATGGTGACCACTCCTGATTTTACAAGTTTGTTGTTAAGTGAGTCCATGTATGCCTATCTTTTTTTTTTTTCTGGAAATCAGCTCCAAAGCCAGAAACTGGCCAAAAAAAATATATTGTAAATTACGGTCAGGTGACTGCGGAATGCTGATAACAGCCAAAAGATGAACCAGTTGCCAAATGCAGGAAATGGGACCATGAAAGGCTGTGAAAACCTTGGAACTCTGGAACTAGATGATAAGTAGTTTTTTGAGGGTCTGTCATAACTCAAACAGCCGCTAAACGACTGATGGTTAAGCAAGGATTACTTGTAACATTTAATATATGACATCTCTATATTAGGATTGTTTGTTATACTTTCTAGAATGTCGCCCTTTCTAAATTATGAATATTAGGGAGATTGAAAACTATTTAGAAGCTGGTGTTTTCTTGATTTGCAGAATAGAAAACAGAAACTTAGCTTCTGGCCCTTAACACACATACCCCTCCTCCGTCTGCTTAAACTTGTTTTAGAAAATCAAGGCTCCATCCACACAACTATCAGGTTTCCAGGTTTTTAGTCCTGCTTTGTGGCTCTTCTCTATTTCTCAACTTGATAGGATCAATACTTTCACCTATGTAATGGGGAACTCTTAACAACCACAGCACATTGTCCTCTTTCTCATTCTGCGTTTACCCCTCTGTGTGTAAAAGAGAAAACAACCACAACCAGAAGACGATTGAGTACTGTGCTGAGGTATGATGAATTTGCCTCAAAGAGTGATTAGAAAACAACAAGGGTACCGCAGCAAGACACTGGGAAGGAAGAGAATCTTGCAGCTATGGTAGGAGATGGGCTATGCAGGATTCCCTGAATGGAGAACTGCTTACCATAACTAGAAAATAAAAGCAGTAAATCTCTTTTCACTGCCTTTTTTGGATAGCATCAGTGAAGTTCTGAGTCAATTAACTGCAAAAGCTTAGCACTGGTTTAGTACTGCATCTAGAGCAACTTGGGAACTTGTGTCCAGTCAAACATAATTCCTAATATCCTAATTCATGTCTTAATTTATTGTCCTAATTTATTTCTTAAAGTGTGGTCCTAGGATCCCTGGGACTTTCTTGGGGGGTCTTCAAAATTATTTCCCAGTATACTTTTTTTTTTAAAGCACATTATTAAAATCCCATCAAATGATTGTGACGAATGGTAGTGAAAACAAATGCATCATTTTTAATTTTTACTAAGATAAATATCAGTAAACATAACATGCAAACGAAAGTTCTTTCAGGGTCCTTCATAATTTTTAAAAGTAGGAAGGGGTCCTGAGAGAAAATGTTTAAGAAACACTGTTCTAATTTTTCAAATGCCTGATTGTTTTCCCATCCCCAACCCCTTTGACATACAAGTTATTAAATGTTCCCTTCACAAATTAGATATCGGGCATCATTAAAATTTCCTAGTTTTATGATAAGCAAAGGTTTCACTTTTCATGGGAAACTTTGGAACAAAAACAGAACAAACAACATCAATTAAATATATTTTTTTTACTTTTTTTTTCTTTTAAGAAAAAACTTGAGGCATTGAAATTCCTCTTGTTCATTTACTTCACAAGCCTATTTTACCTTCCTTAACACAATGAGAAAAATAATAGTAGGGATGATAAAAGCAGTAAAAGAAATGGTTATTTTACTCTCTAATAAATACAGGTCGTCATTGACTTATGATCACAATTCAGACCCACATTTCTGTTCCTAAACGAGACAGTTATTAAGTGAGTTTTGTCCCCTTTTCAACCTTTCTTCCCACAGTTGTTAAGTGAATCACTGTAGTTCTTAAGTTAGTAACATGGTTGTTAAGTGAATCTGGCTTCCCTGTTGATTTTTCTTGTCAGAAGATTGCAAAAAGGAATCACATGACCCCAGGGGACATAGCAACCATCATAAATATGAGTCAATTGCCAAACATCCAAATTTTGATCACATGGCAATGGGGATACTGCAACAGTCATAAATGAAAAACAGTCATAAGTCAAATTTTTCAGTGCCGTTGTAACCTCGAATTGTCACTAACTGAATGGTTGTAAGTTGAAGACTACCCGGGAAGTATTCATCTGTATCAGTACTGAAAGCAACACTAATTTTGATTTCTCTATTCTCCCCTTCTTGCCCAAAATATTTGCGAAAGGAGGTTTCTTTTAAAAAAGTACTTATGAGTTGCTACATGATCTCTATATTTATATTTATCAGTGCATGTATCATGAAAAGATGACAATTGATAGCTTTCAAAGGAAACTCAACAGATTTGATATATTCATGAGAAGTTCTACCAGAAGCAGATCTATCTTCATTATTTCCTTGCCTCTCTCACTCTGACATTTGAAATACTGTAGCTTAAAGCAGTGTTGTTCAGACTTCTTTCTGAAGCACATTTTTTTTAATGAAAAATAAAACTGAGAAGACAATTCACCTTTAGACTGAAAGACAACCAGTTTGATTGTGTAACAGTGAGATTTGCTCATCTTCACACTTTTGCTTCTGTGTTAATTACAGATTATATCATGACTTTTAAATAACTGAAAGCTTGGAGCAATGATTCACGAAGAAATGCAGTGGAGGCCTTTGTCTGAAAACATGTAATTCTGTGCCTCTATTTTGGGTGTGACTGATTCAATCACACCTAATAAGAGAAAAATATGTTTCCTGGCTTAGAGTGAATCATGTCAAGATGTGGAGTGCAGCTTCCTTTGTTGATTACCAACCTCTAATACTTTGAGCTCATAGAAGGTTTGTGGTTTTGGCCACAAAGACTTCACACAACAAACAGCTTTAGATATTTAGGAATAGGTAGAAGGTAGAAAGGATGGATCCTTATCAATAAAGCCTGAATGTAGCTATCGTTCTCAGGAAATGTTGCATGTTAGCAACAAATTTAAGGGAGTGTTATAATAATAGTCGAGCGCTTTAAACATCTGCCAGTTATATGCAATATGCCTACATTTGTATGGAAAAGTAAACCAGAATTTTGGGTTGTCATTCATTATGTGCTTTGTACATTCAGCTCTTTTCCTCCTTGGCTTGCTTTCCAGATAATAATTGCTAATCTAATGAAGAGTCAAAAGCTTTATATATTGCCTAAAGTGGGAATCCTGCTTTGTTGCGTATGTTATGAATCATAATTGCTTTTATACTTAGCTTGTTTGGACAGAAGCAAACAACTTGCCTGCATGGGCACAAGCTCATACATGGAAAGCCCATATACTTTGAAATCTGCAAAATCCTATTGACCAGCATAGAATTACATTACTGTAATATTTTGCTATATATTTTTAAAACCTGATGTCTTTCAATTTAAGGAAGATTTATTTGCAAATAATTTTACTTTGTAGTTTTCTACAAAGTAAATACTACAGAAAATATTTTACAGTTTTTTATCGTAAATATGAGATGACGGATTTGCTTTTCAAAGTAGGATTGGCACCGTATTTAAGAAAGTTTCTATACAATTGATTTAATGCTATTCAATTAACATTAACGTAACCTGCCAGTGATAAATCAATTCCATTTCTTTTCTGAGTCTTCTCTGTTTTACATAACTCAAAAGATCTGTATTAATTGATTGGTAAATGAATTTCTCTTTATTAAATTGCAATACTAGTTTAAAAGCATTAGACATTCTAGCAGGCGATTAAGATAGCATTAAGCTATTATCTCTTAACCCAATAACTAAAAGTTGAAAAATACCAATAGTCTGAAATGATTACAAAATTACATAGGAAAACAGTATATAATTAATTCCAATAGAAGAGAATTTATGTACCTCACTGTGGAGGTTCTTGGTTCTCTCTAAGCTTCATTATTTGTTTACAGATATTTCATTACTCATCTAGGTAACACCTCTTTGAGAGAGATGGGTAGTTCAGAAATGTGAAAAAATAAAAAATGAATAAATGAATAACATCAGTGCTAGTGAGCACGGGATTTGCCAATTTGGATGGGGATCTGATTTTCTCCTTGATAGTTGTTTGATTAGGGCAGTGATGGCTAACCTTTTTGCCATTGCGTGCCAAAAGCGGGGGGAGCACAGGGGGGTCAGGCGCATGCATGCCCATACCCCTAATTCAATGAGCCCCACCCCCCACAGATGCACATGTGCCCCCCCTGCTCCCCCTGCTTTTGGCACATGATGGCACTGTAGGCTTGGTAGGCCCGTTTTTCACCCTCCCCGGGCTTCAGAGGCTTTCTAGGAATCTGGGGAGGGCAAAAACAGCCTTCTGCACACACACCCCGGAGGCCCTCTGGAGGCCAGAAACGGCCCATTTGCCAACTTCCAGTGGGCCCGGAAGGCCCAAAAATCAGCTGGCCGGTGCGCACATGCATGCTGCAGCTGAGCTGGGGCAACGTTCGTGTGCCCACTGGTATGGCTCCGTGTGCCACCTGTGGCACCCGTGCCATAGGTTCGCCATCACGGGATTAGGGTATTGTTTTCTGTTTGGCTGATGTTAATCCTTGCTTAACTGACTGCTGGAAAACATATTTTTGTTTCTGTACCAGTATTACTTTTTTATTGGGCTTTTTTTTTTTTGCATGATGTGTAAATATGATTTATTTCTATGTGTCTATTGATGGCTGAGTTGTATGAAAGCCAAGCTTTCAGAAATTTTCCTAGTATTTTTTTATTTAGTTTGGTTTAGGAGGCTCACAATTGAAACAATGGTTTAATCTGTTTATGTGGGTTGGGAGATTAAAGAGTTTTTGTTGTGTCTTGTAACTACTAGTTGGGGTTCATGGATATGTGCTACTTCTCTTCTACCCATCCATCCTACATAGTGGCTGTTAGTCTTTACACTGTAGGTTGTAAATAATTCCTGTTTTTTCTTCTTAGACTACTGGATTATTATTTTTATTTTTTTGTTTACTTAAAATGTTTTGGAGGGCTTTAATTGGTTTGTGTGCTGTAATAATGCTGTGTGGTTGTAATAGGTTTGCTGGTTGCTCCTGAGATGTTATTGATGTATGGTAGTGTTATTCTTTTCATAGCTTGTGTTCATTGTGCTGAAGGGAGTTGAGTGATCAGATGCTTTTTCATAGTTATCTGGGTATCCATTTTGTTGGAAGATATTGTAGAGCTATTCCTGTTTCCTTCTTGTGTTCTGCGTTGCTGGAGTGTATTTGTACCCATTGGAATAATATTCTTACAAAGCTCCTCTTGTTGGAGGTTGGGTTCTTACTTTGGTAATGCAGCATTTGGTTAGTGTGGTTTGGTTTTTCTGATAGATTTGCATTTCTAATTCACCATTGTTTTCTCTGCTAGGATACCCAGGAAGGATAGTGTGTTCTTGTTTTCGTCCTCCCTGATAATTTTTATCATGTTTTTAGTTGTTGTTGACAGTTTCATGTATCCATTCTAGTTGTTCTTTTTTAATATAATAAAGGTGTCATCTACATAGCAGATCTATAATTTTGATTGTGTGTGTGGGAGTGTTGAATTTTCTAGCGGTAGCATTATGGTCTTTGCTATGAGTCCTCAAAGTGATAATGCCGTAAATGTTCCTATGATTTGTTGGTATATTTGGTATATTTGTCCATCAAATTGAAAGTTGGTAGCGCTAGTTGGCTACTTCAGGTGTGTTGTGTGGTACAGCTGCCATGGATTCTTTTGCTAATCCTGGATATGTGGTCATAGATCCATGACATTGAATGAAACCATAATTTCATCTTCTATTTTTAGTTCTAAAATAGAAGTCTCCAGAAAAATTAGGGTCCTACAGAAAGTATCCTCCAGGAAAATTGGAGGCCTGCAGTAATTTTCCTCCAGAAAATTCAGGGCCTCCAAGAAAAAATTCCTTTAGAAAACTAACCAACAGAAAACTTCCTCTGGGGAGAGTGCCTTTCGAAAATTTATGGGGGGGGGGGAATGAGAGCCTCCAAAAAAGACCAGAATTTTTACCTCCAGAAAACTAAATGCTTCCGGTGATTTTCCAAAATTGTCCTCTACAAAAATGGAGGCCTCTAGATAATCCAACATCTAAAAATAGAAGAAGGTGACATTGTGGTTTCACTCACAGTACTCTTTATATCAGGGGTGAAATCCAGCAGGTTCTGACAGGTTCTGGAGAACCAGTAGCGGAAATTTTGAGTAGTTTGGAGAACTGGCAAATGCTGTCTCTGTCTAGCCCCAGAGTGGGGTGGGAATGGAGATTTTGCAGTATCTTCCCCCTGCCATGCCCACCAAGCTACGCCCACCAAGCCACACCCATAGAACCAGTAGTAAAAAAAATTGAATTTCACCACTACTTTATATTCAAAGTCAGCCTTGACCTACCTGACTGAACAAGTGCTGAATGTAAAGGGGAAAGGCTAATTATGAAAACATTATTGCAAACGTTTTTAACAAAGTATAAAGAAAAGAGAAATGTTATACATGAATCATGGTGGGTTCTACTTACCTGCGTTACTGGTTTGCAATGGGAGTGCATTCGTGCGCTCACTTCTCTTGTGTGCGGTGCTTCTGCACATGTGCAGAGCATCAGTGATGACGTCCGGACGGGTGGCCGGAGTCTCCCGCCGCTGTTACTACTAGTTCTAAGAACCGGACATAACCAGTAGGAACCCACTACTGTAATTCATCTATATATTTTCCCTTCAGTTCGATTGTGTAGAATTCTCGGAGACTGGACAAGTCCTTGAAGATTTTTCAGAAATGGTTGCCATTGCCTCCTTCCTAGGGCTGAGAGAAAGTGACTGGCCCAAGGCCACTCAGCTGGCTTTTGTGACTAAAGCAGGATTAAAACTCAAGAGTCTCCTGATATCTAGCCTGATATCTTAACAACTACAAAAATAACCTGGCTGTCTGCACATGCATGCCTACGCAGACACACATGCAAATACAAAGACAGAGAGATAAGCAAAAAATGTAGAATTAGTGTGAAAATGAGAGTGAAGTGATGGATGACTGAGAAATATTTGTATTAGGGAAAAATCAGTTCAGGTGAACAGATATTGGAAATGAAACAATACCCGTGGGAAGTTTGCATTGCTTAGAATCGTGATGGCGAACCTATGGCACGTGTGCCACAGGTGGCACATGGAGCCATATCAGTGGGCATGCGAACATTGCCCTAGCTCAGTTGCAGTGCACGCATGTGCGCGCTGGAAAGCTGATTTCCGGACCACCAGAAGTCGGGAAACAGGCTGTTCTGCCTCTGGAGGGGGGAAGCCGTTTTCACCCTCCTCAGGTTCCTAGAAAGCCTCTGGAGCCTGGGGAGGACGAAAAATGGGCCTACTGGGCCCACCGTGCCATTGCGTGCCAAAAGCGGGGAGAGCACGGGGGGGAGTCATGTGCAGATGAGTGGGGGGTGGGGCGCATTGAATTT
>JANHFK010008570.1:0-11907 GCA_036250565.1 Sibynophis collaris | reverse complement strand
GTGCCAAAAGCGGGGAGAGCACGGGGGGGAGTCATGTGCAGATGAGTGGGGGGTGGGGCGCATTGAATTTTGGGTGTGGGAACACATGCGCGCGACTCCCCTGTGCTCCCCCCACTTTTGGCACCCGATGGCAAAAAGGTTAGCCATCACTGGCTTAGAACAATATGTGAATGCTATCCCATTATCCTGAAGACAGAATTATTCCGCTGGACCCAACATCAGTTTAGACCTAGCCAAGAAACCTTTAGGTGGTAACTATGGCAACAAAGATTCTTGTTTCCATCTGAAGCCAGCTCAAGTGTGGTAGTCTGTCTGGTGGTAGGGAAAACAGCTGTGCAGCACGAGGAAGTTGCTTGACTGTAGTAATCCTGTTTGGCAGGTCAAGGGTGATCCCTTGCCTGCCGGGATTTGTGCAATGCCGTGGGCTAGGAAAGCACTCTTCTAATAAAACCCAGATGTTTCTGCTGTTTCTACTCCGTTATGTTCTACTTACGCTTGAAAATAAGTCCAAAAACAGGATCAGCAAAAGGGAGAAGAGATTTGCTATTAGTTGCTGAAGAATTTCCCTTTTGATATTAATAGTTAGCTCTCTTTAAAAAGAAATGTTTTAGTACATTTTGTAAAGGCAATCTTTAGATTTTAAGTGAACACAGGACTACTGTCAGATGCTCTCCATGGGGTTGTCCTTGAAGAGGATCCAGAAGCTGCAGTTGGTTAAAAATGCAGCAATGCAGACAGTTATGAGCTCCCCTTGACTTCTGCCTGTTAACATTTCTGCTCCGTGAGTGGCATTGTTTGCATTAAGTATGCTTCTGGATTCAGCTCAGGATGCTGACGATCACTTGTAAAGTCTGTCATTACAAGGGGCCAGGATATTTGCATGGGGGGCTATTTGCGGCACCGATTTTCTCCAAATTGTCCTCCTATCCAATCAGATTTTGAAGGAGAGGCATGTTATGGTTCCCACCAATTAAACAACATTGTCTGGCAGGACCAAAGGAGACAGCAATTTATTTACTGTGTTCATTTATTAAAATTATTTTTGCTCATTTCACCGTTGCTTGAATTCTTGAAGGCTTTCAAAATGATTAAAAAGGTAACTAACAAAACTGTTAAAATTAAGAAGATTAAATAGCAAACTAAAAGCCATGAGGAGAAGAAACATAGGGTGGGTATCAGCCACTCCCAACATAGAACTTCCCTATCAGTTTTAAGGCTCTTCCAGAAGGCTATGAGTGTAGGGGCCAACCTTACCTCCAGCAGGAAAATATTACAGAACCCTAACCTCTAGGCTCTTCTCCTATATCTCGGTAGCCAAAATTTTCTGTAATAGCTCCTACCTTGTGGAATATTATCCACCTGGAGATCAAATTGGCCCTGACCTTTTGGGCCTTTCATAACCCTAACCCTTTCATAAAGGCCCAAAAGACCCTGAAGTCATAGCTATGTTTCTTGGGCATAGGGGTTGGGTGTCAGAGTCATTGAAGTAGTTTTGTTGATGTGTCATGTGTCCAAGGTAGACCAAACTTGAAAGATAATACTATTTTTATTATAAGGTTATAACAACAACATAACAATCTTGCAAATCTGAATGGTTTTCCCCTTCCCTTTTATCTTCATGAGAACTACAGAGAGTCATGTTTAGATTTCTTTTATTTGACTGTTGTTTTGGTACAACTCTTCCTCCTGTTCCTCAGGGTTATAGTTTGTGACCATTACATGATGGCTATCTTGTTGTTTTATCTCAACTGATGGTTGTGTATTTATTTTGTGCTTTTGTCAGACAGGAAAGACCAAATCCACATGGTGAAGGTTCAGTTTAATTGATTTATTGCTAAAAGCCTATGCTCAGGAATCTTTTCAACTAATGGACAGCACCTGGTTATAGGTAGATGAGGATTAATGGCAATCAAGCGGACTTGGACTTAGTCATCATTTGTGGCTACATAATAATAATAATACTGCAGGGTACTTCAGGTGACTGCTAGCTGCAATTCAGCAGATCGAATCTCACCAGGTTCAAGGTTGACTCAGCCTTCCATCCTTCCGAGGTGGGTAAAATGGGGACCCAGATTGTTGGGGGCAATATGCTAACTCTGTAAACAATTTAGAGCAGTATGAAGAAGTATATAAGTCTAAGTCTAAGTGCTATTGCTAATAGGCTGGTCCTTCTTTTTATTCCTCTCCCTGGTTCAGCCAGTCCATCTATAGTTTTTGCTATCTTAACTATTGTTAGCCACCCAGAGTCACTTGATGAGAAATGCAGCCATATGGATTAAATTACATAGATTTATGTAATAAATAAATCATTTATAAATAAGTAAATAGGAACCACCAGATTTTTCAATATAGAAAATATATTTGAAGTTTTAATCTTAATAACGGTGTATCTGGCAGGGATAGAAGAATATACAACCCAATATTAAAGAGGACTTCTTGGTTATGTAAGGTCGGTACAACTTTCATTATTCACCAACTCAGCAACAAACCTCAGTTTAAATTGGATGAATGTCTTATCCCCATCTGATTAGGTAGGCAGGTTGGAAAGTTGGTGGATGGATGGATGAATGTAGAGGCATAGATATAGCAATAGCACTTAGATTTATATGTTGCTTCATGGTGCTTTACAGCCCTCTCTAAGTGGTTTACAGAGTCAGCATATTGCCCCAAATAATCTGGGTCCTCATTTTATCAACCTTGGAAGGATGGAAGGCTAAGTCAACTTTGAGCTAATCAGGATCGAACTCCTGCCAAGTTGCATTCTAATTACTTTACCACCACAGGTCTTCTATCCATGTAGATCTATCTAAATCTAGAGATGATAGAGATAAAAATGGAAATTTTGAGAGATCCAAGGATAAAATAGAGAATATCAAGTCCAATTTAGGAACTTATGTAATTCTCTATTTTTTCAGAAATGCCCCATTTTGAAGAACTATGGCTTCCAAAATATTTTGAAAATACTATCAATGTTTCCTTTTTCAAAATCAAGATTCTAATTTTATCTCAATTCAACATTATTTTATCCATTTTCTCCCTAAACCATGGATTATACATATTTTATAAAGTAGGTAATATTTGTTAAGAATACATAG
The DNA here is from genome assembly GCA_036250565.1 of Sibynophis collaris. NCBI lineage: Eukaryota > Metazoa > Chordata > Lepidosauria > Squamata > Sibynophiidae > Sibynophis > Sibynophis collaris. The sequence continues at coordinate 8,812 of JANHFK010008570.1, read as the reverse complement.
TAATGAAAGAGTATTACATCATATATCTAGTAATAATCCCAAATAGCTCTGAGTTTATTCTGTTTTTATGTATTTATTTCACCATCAGAAATAAGTGTTTTTCAAATGTTTTTAAGGTTCCTTTACATTTTATTGCCAGTTATCTGTTTGCAGTATTAGTCATTCTGGGTTTATTTAAGAGTACTCTGCTCTGTACAGTAGACCAACTACACTGCATAGATCCGATTGTATTGGGTTGTCTTGTTTTGGAAACGCTTAGGGTAGAAATGACTTGTTGTAATTACTTAATACAATTCTTAATGAAGATATGTGAATAAAGATATTAAGAGGCTCCTAATGCATTTTATTTCAATATTTCCCTCTCTGAGGGTAGTGGTTTTGTCGCTGTAGGACTTCCTGAAATGCCTTTGCATTCCCTCAAGTTGATATACAGTGGTGTGAGATTCTTGTGACAGTCAATTTAGACTGTCATCACAATCTGGATAGAATCCATTACACTTTGCTTATGACTGCCTTTAAAGATTATTCCAAATTTGCAGATGGTCCAAAATATATTAGCTGCATAAAAAACAGTACACGCTTGTGTTCCAGAGCCTGCATTAACTGTCATTAAGTTTCTGGATGCAAGTTAAAAGTGCCGATTTTGACTTGTAAAGTCCTAAGTAGTTTGGCACTGCTGTACCTTTGGAATGTTCTCCTTCAGCGGGGATGGGCTATTTCATAATGTGGGGGACCATCTCAAAAAAGGACTCCTCTTGTCCTCAGCCCACCTAATATCCATTAATGAGGATTATAGTCGAATTTTTTCTTCAGGGCATTTGTATTAGGGTTGTCATTTTCATGAAATCAGATTCACTCTCACTCTGTTGCCATTCTGGAAGCAGGTTGGAATTTTATATAAATTACATGTATTACTTTATTTTTATCTGTTTTATTTGAATTCTGTATTCAGGAAGTCCTCAGTTTATGACTACTCATTCAGCAACTGTTCAAATTTGTTCAGCTCTTGTGATACCACGATGTCACACTTCATATGCATGCATACATATAGTATACACATATGAACAACAACAAAAATGTATTAAGTATCTTATTTAACATACATTATTGTTGTATATGTGTTATGAGCCACGGTGGCGTAGTGCTTAGAGTGCAGTACTGCAGACTACTTCTGCTGACTCCTGGCTGCCTGCAATTTGGCAGTTCAAATCTCACCAGGCTCCATCCTTTTGAGGTTGTGTAAATTGAGGACCCAAATTGTTGGGGTCAATATGCTGACTCTGTAAACCGCTTAGAGAGGGCTGTAAAGTACTGTAAAGCGGTATATAAGTCTAAGTGCTATTGTTATTATGTGTACACTACCAAGAGTTATATGATTATGGGGGCAGGGGAATCAAAGGAAAAATAATATTCACCGATCTTTTATTGCACTCCTGCAAATAATTTTGCACAAACCCTCAGGACACAAATAGAAATCAAAAGTTTCCAGTTTAAGATTATTATGAAGGAAACAAAATGCAATCATTCTAGAAGCAGGGAGATTTTGTAGGCCCTTGTATACACACAACACACTTTTTCTCTACAATCCTCAAACTGTTCAATTACCTATCATATATTAGCTATATAATTCTTAGCTGCCTAGTACTTTTGTTGTACTAGTACTGCCTTAAGTCACCCACTTTGTACATCAGTTGAATAAACTTATGCAGTTACAAAAAAAACTTTATTTGCAGCAGTAGGGATTCACAGTCATAACATTTCTGAAACCAGAAATATACACTGGTTTCTTAATAATATTGCTATTATATGAATGGAAAGTATAGCAGAGAGTAAGAGTCTCTATTTATATTGAGGTATTCATAAATTTTAGTATCCTTTTTTCTATTTGGCAACGTACCTTTGTCAGCCTGAAGCTTCAGTAAATTGTTTTCAGGGTAGTTTCATTTATAGTTTATTCTTGTATAAAACCAATCCTTGGGATAGCTCATTAAACTAAAGAAGAAAAGAAAAAGAAAAGAAAGATAGTTCTTACAAGAAAAATATTTTTTCTGGAATAGAATGCATCTGCAAATATGGCTTTTAATTTGAACTTCTAATGGTTCAATATTGTTTGATAGTTATGCTAGTTTTGTTATATCGTATTCAAATACAGGCAGTTCTTGACAATTGAACCCAAAATTTCTGTTGCTGAGACTTTTGTCCGATTTTACAACCTTTCTTGCCACAGTTGTTAAATAAATTATTGCAGCTTTTAAGTTAGTAAAAAACCACAACACAATTGCTGATAATTAAGTTAATAGTGCTAGAGTATTTGTGTTACTGCCAGAGAAATGGTCACTATACTCATTTTAACAAGGTATTTATTTTAATTTAATCAATTTAATCAATTGCTGTTTCATTGCACTGTTGACAATTTTCCTTCTATAACTCATGTGTAACGTGTATTAGCAAGTTAAGGGAGAACATAGGATCTCATTTAGAAAAGTGTTGCCAGAATATATTAATTATAAGGTAATACAAATCTGTATGATTTTCTTCAGAAGCAAGAAATCGGAAATAAGCATTACAGTGTTTGTTTGCACCAACCATATGAAAATTCTAGCAAAGGAGTAAAACTATAGGTAGTTCTGGACTTAATTATTATAACTGAGCCTGGAATTAACCCATGATTGTTAAGTGAGTCACTTTGTGTATGCCCAATTTTGCAATCTGTTTAGCTATGGTTGTTAATACTACAATTGTTAAGCAAATATCGAAGTCGTTGTATGAATTCAATATATCCAGTCTGCATTTTTTGTGAAGGATATATGTAGTTCTTCATGGCTATAACTTTACTTCATTTCCTACTCTATCACTTTCACAGTAAAACCCTAATTCTGTCATTCATCATTGCAAATTTGTAAGTAATGGTTGAAAAAATATAACAGATAAAAGCTACAATTGCTTTGAATCATAGGGTTCTAGTTTATAGTGTCTGGTATCTTCTGTTAAATGGATCTCTGATAGTAAACATTTTTCAGAATTTGGAGATGCTATGCTTAATGCTAATATAAATTGATCAAGAACCTCATATTTTGACAATTCTACTCTATAGTTTTTTCAACATTAAACGTTAACTTTAGAGTTTTTTAACGAATGAATTATGCCTTGGTATATTCATTCATTCAAATACTTTGGCCATCTAATGAGAAGGAAGGGCTCACTGGAGAAGAACCTAATGCTTGGAACAATTGAGGGCAAAAGAAGAAGGGAACGACAGAGAATGAGGGGGCTGGATGGAGTCACTGAAGCAGTTGGCAGGAGCTTAAATGGACTCCAGGGGATGGTAGAGGACAGGAAGGTGTGGAGGAACATTGTCTATGGGATCGCGATGAGTCGGACACGACTTCACAACTAACAACAACAGCAAATATTCATATTATTAATTTGCACATGAAAGTCTGACAATCAACAGTCTTTGATTACTTAAGGTACATGATAAATTCAAGGACTTTGGACTTGTGTGCCTAATTCTGAGAAGTGATGATAACTTTTATAGTTCATTGTGACTTTTTAGTGTTCTGGACTACTAAGTTGATTGTTATACACTATCCAGAGTTGTTTCTTATGAGATGGGCAGTTGTATAAGTGGGATGGATGGATAGATGGATGGATGGATGGATGGATGGATGGACGGACAGATGATCTCTGATGTGTGCTAAATGAGATGAACATTGACTTCCAGGTACAATTCAAGGTGCTAATTGTTACCTTCAGGTTTTTAGTGGCATAGGACCAGGTAACCTGTGGGACAGGGTTTCATCCATTGTTTTGGCCTACCCATTATATGTGGGCAGAATGGATATGCTCCAAGTCCTTTCTATTAAACATTGTCAACTTGTGGGTCGAAGGAAGTGTGCTTTCTCTGTTATGGTTTCTGGCCTCTGATGCCTCCAGTGATACAAACAGCACCCTCCTTTCTGACATTCCCAAAGCCCTTAAAATCTGTCTTTGATCCCAAGCCTGGAGTTAATGTCTACTGGAAGAGGATTCATATAACATTAAGCCAAAATCAAATCACATTATGATGGTGGTGGTGGTTTTTTTAAAAAAACAAGGCAATTGTACACTTGATGAGTTCTGTAAATAACTGAAGGAGAAACAACACAGGGAATCTATAATAACAATTTGCCACTTCCATTATCAAATCAATTACTTCCAATTATTGATTCCCCAAATATATACATGAATATTTAACACAATCCATAATTATTGAATTATTTGCCCTTGTCCATTAAACTTAGCATAAATTGCATCTCTGCTCCATCTTTTAAATATACTTCTGTTAATACTGGAAGCATGTCTTCTAAATTCAAGTTTGGGACATTAGGTTGGACGTAAGATATCCCTTTCTCTGTGAATATTGTTTTTAATATCTGATGAAAAATAATAATAATTTAAAACAACTTCAGTCAAATTACCTTCTTAAGCAATAGGGACATTTCACAAAAGGCACATCATGCAACATGTAAGAAAGGACATTTGAGCATTCTCATATTAATTTGTGGAGGGCTGATGGTAACTGTTAGGAAATATCATATTACAAAGTTGTCCCATACCTCATGTAGAATAAGAGTAAAGATAACAGATTTACTTGATGATATGCCGGGATAGGTTCTACTTACCTTCGTTATTCGTTTGCAATGGGAGTGCGTGCACGGCACTTCTGCGCATGCGCAGTGTGTCAGTGATGACGTCCTGGTGGGTGGGCGGAGCCTCCCACCGCCATTACTATCGGTTACTATCGGTTCTATGTTACTGTTTTGTCAATTGTGTAAACACTCTTGTAAACTATGTATTTGATGCACGTTTTTGCAGTATATTGCAAACTTAACTACCTAAGTAGAAACTAGGATTTACAATGTACTATATGTTTTTAGGTAGATAGATAGGAAATAGACAAACAGATAGTTTACAATCCAATGGTTACCCAAAAACACATTATCCAGCCATATCAATTTGTGGTACTTAACTAACAATCTGAGGCTATTATGCAATCTTAGTATAATCAAAAGCTTCCATGGACAAATTGTTTAATTTCAAAAATGATTAGGTTTCATCATTTGTTTCCTAGTTCAAAGGCTCTATAAAAGAATTTGGCAATTTTGAAATGAATATCGGAATCCACAAGAAGAATTTAATAATAATAACTACCTGATCTACCAGGAATTTTACTTCAAATTATCACTATAGAATCACTATCACTGTATATCATAAAATTGATAATACTGTATAGCAGTGCATGAGCTGTGGTTCCGATTGTTCCAAAATGCTGAAGGTAAAACTTCTCTGTCAAATGCAAATGTATCAATTCTTTCCAGTAAGTCTGAACCACTGACATAAGTTAAGATGATATTAGTACTGAATTATTCAGTTTGCAATATTTAGCAAACAATAGTAGATAGTTAACAGATGGGTCAAATGTTCAGGCTACAAATAAACCTCTTCATAAAGTCTGTAGAAGATTTTAAGACAATTTTGTTGGAACCAATCTTATAATATTTATTAATTCTATTTGAGATATGCAGAGAAAACAGAAATATTAAAATGCAATACAAGTTAGGGACTATCTTTTTTATGGGAAAATATAAACGTTTATGAACTATGTGGAGATATTTATGTGCTCTACTGATGCTATATAGCATCAGTAGAGAACAAAAGAGATGATTTGGGAAAGGTATGTAGCAGGGGTTGGTTCTACTTACCTTTGCTACCAGCTCGCAACTGGAGGGTGCACAAGTGCTTCTGCACATGCACCAAACTTCCGTTATGATGCCCGGGTGAGTGGGCGGAGCCTCCCGCTGCTTTTACTACCGGTTCTAAGAATCAGACAGAACCGGTAGGAACCCACTACTGGTATGTAGCCAAGGCAGTTAGCGAAACTTGACTTATGCCTGAGAAAGGAAGAAGAATTGCTCTAGCAGAGATCACAATCCTTATCTCTTCCTTCTTCTATCCTACCAAGATTCTGTGGCTCTTTCCAAGTTGCCTGGTTGTTTTTTTTAATCATTATCTGTCTTGTTTACAACTGAGGAGTAGTCAAAATTTTAGTGAATGCCACTGTTACCTGTATTATTATTACATCCTTTTGTATAATTTTATTGTATTTTATGTCTATTTTTTAGTTTTATAAGTAAAGCTATATGTATTTCTATTGTAGCATTTTCTGGCCTAAAGGCAGCATTAAGATTTTGATTTTGATTTGAGAAACAAAAAGGTTCTAGAACGAATATAAACATTACCCCATCTTGGCTCTCTTTGGCATAAGAAGGGAAGAGAAAATGCTGTTGACGCTCAAATTCTGTTACTATACGCTTATATCGATGATGTAAGTTACAAACTTTCTTATGGAGTCAGCTCGACTTCAAAGGGCTGACATCCCTATTGAATTCCTGTTTTGCTCACTGCCTCCACTGCATACCTTCTTCAAGATCATTTTTTTGTACTTCTCTGCAGCATTGGTACAAAAAAAGAGCTTCTTATGGAAATAGATTGTCTATATTGAAAAAAGCTAAAACTGAATTCAGTATTTTATTGAAAAATATTAAGGCTCAATACAGACATACTTGGCAGTAAATTCAATAAAACAGATATTATTTTGGGTTGACCTTCAATAGGTTGTGCTGCAAATATATGAGATAATAATTAAAAAACATTCATGATAAATTTTGTTTCAACATAGTCATTTATATCTTTACCCTTTAGGGTTTTTTTCCCTGGATTCAGTGGGATTTATTCCCAAATTAAATTTGTTTTTGTATTCCCATATTTGGCCTCCATCATTCAGACAAACTGCCTTTGTACTTTTTAATATCATTTATTCCACTCCTTTCCTTTTAACAAAAAATGGCCTTTTTTTAAAAAAAAAAGCAGCCAATCTGCTGACATTAAGCTAATTTCTACAAGGTCAGTTAATGATACCTGATAAAGCAAAAATACCCCAATGGTTTGCAGAATCTATAGGTTAATTTCTACAGAATCCATGTTCTTAGTTTTTCCATAGTTAACCAGTTTTTTTTTAAAAAAATGATCACATTTAAAAAGGACCACCAAGTATCACATTAAGGAAGTAAAACCTCTCAACATGGATTTCTTTCTGTTTTCCTATCTTGTAAAAAATCAACTGTGCCATAAGATGTTAATTGATGCTTAACAGCCAAAATATCAAACAACCTTGGTCTGAATTGTCTTGAGACTTGGTAGAGTCAACATTACATTTATTGGAATATATTTAAATAGCTGAATTGTTAAAAATGAAGCTGAAAACATTAGAATGAAAATTTAGAATCAAAAAAAGCTTATCCTCCCCTCCCTTCATTCCTCCCCTTTCCAAATGGGAAAAATGTTAAATTTTGCTGTGCATCACCCAGCAGACATGGCCTACTGCGTCACGTGGACCGGATGCATCACACACTGGCCACACCCATCTCCAGTTTAGCAAAGGGGGAAAAAGTCACGATACGTCACATGATGACAACGTAACGCCGCGAGTTTGACACCCCTGGCCTACTGGATCCCAAGGGATGTGCTATTCAGTTGCACACACCACACCTCTTCACACAATTTGGCAGCTGATGTGTCTGTTTTATGTATGGATTTCCCTCTTTTGGCAAGTAGAAAGATTTGGAGATTTCCATTCAAAACTTTCCTAAAAGAAAAATGAAGTAAAACCGTAAACATACTTCCTGCTTTTCATTGAAATCTGCCAATGCACTGCATTCACCCTGCACAATAAGTCATAAACAAGTTATGCAACTCAGTCAGGGGGTGAGAGGTAATTGGGCTGGTATTCCAGCTTGGCTTTTTATGTCATGGAAACATCTGTAATCAAAGCCTGTGTTTATTTTATTACAAAATGTAATGTATAACGTGTTCCCTCTTTGAAAGGAGAAACTAGATCTTGAAAGATATTCCTGTAAATTTCAGAACTGGAGAACAGTGTAAATAAAACAGGCCTATTACTGACAGAGATAGACTCTTTTTGAAAAACAAATTTTATTGTACTGACACAGCTTGGCTTTACTGGAGCTTGGCTCTACATTAGAGCATGATCTGAAGGATCATGAAGAAACAACTTTTCTAACACTGGTGTGTGGATTTTTTTTTCTTCTTCTTCTTCTGTGTAGCAGACCTCTGGAACTGCTAAACATGTTGCCTGAATCTCCATTAGAAAAGAAATGCAAGATGTAAATTTAGTGTTTTCTATCCAATGGTGCCATTTGTATAGCAGGCATCAACAGTGGAAGGGATTCCTCTGTTGAATCAAATTCTTATAATTATGTACTTTTTAAAACCTAAAAAAAGTTGCATGAATGATTTATCGGAATGCAAGAACATTTACTAAATTGCAAATGTTTTATAGGTTAATAAATATTCTAAAATAAGTTTTTCCTGGGTGGGGAAAGGAATATTTTGCAGGTAAATTTGCAGGTTATACTATAATCTATTGTAGAATAAGTGGAAATCTTCTCAAATTCCACTTCTAGCCTTGAGATCCATGAACAAGAGGATCCCAGAGTGTCAATTTCTGAGTTTCTGCAAACTACAAATGATGGAATAGGAGAGACCAACATTTCCCCATCATAGTATCCGTTCATCCAAACATAACATTATTCAATACACAGAATACACAGGGTATATAACAAACTTAGCGATTCAAAGCAGCTTTGGTTGTTATCATTTATTTATTTATTTATTTTTATTTATTCATATTTCTAGACCGCCCCTCTCCCTTGTGGGACTCGGGGCGGTTTACAGTTTGTGTTCAAAAAGC
>JANHFK010008559.1:18087-29728 GCA_036250565.1 Sibynophis collaris | reverse complement strand
AGCCAGAGGTGGTATATGCTGGTTCTCCAAACTACTCAAAATTTCTGCTACCGGTTCTCAGAACTGCTCAAAATTTCTGCTACCAGTTCTCCAGAACCTGTCAGAACCTGCTGGATTTCACCCCTGCTGGAACCACATAATATATGCTAAGCCAGGGGAGCCATTTTGGATGGTGATCTCACATTTTGATTTTGTCCTTTTTTTTTCCTCCTAAGGCTTAATGTGTTTTTATTACAGGCTCATTGGAAGTCCCCTAGAACATATTCACCAAAGCAAATAGTGATTCCTTTCCCCATCTGTTCATTCCTCCCTGTGCTTTAGAATTGGAAAAGGATGGTGACTAGGCAACCCCACTACACTTATGCCAGGCTTGCTTGAGCAAGTTTTAGGAATCACAATTGGTTCTATTCAATCTAAGCTGTAATCTAGGATTGTTGAAATGTAATGGCTGAAACTCACTCGGTGTGCTAAATTAAGGCTTCTAAATATAGGCTGCAAAAAAAAAACGGGATGAGGACTAGATCATAGCAAACTTTGATGCCATCCTGTGGTTGTCTGGATTTTTTGCAGTTCAGATCCAATAGCCATGGCTAAGCCAGAACGAACTAAATCATATTGTGGTTTAGCATGGTATGGAAACTAAGCCAATGGTATTACACATTTACAAGTAGTCCTCAGTTTATAATAGTTCGTTTAGTGACTATTCAAAGTTACAATGGCACTGAAAAAAGTGATTTATGACTGTTTTTCACAGATTACCTTTCCAGCATCCCCATGATCATATGATAAAAATTCAGATGCATGGCAACTGGTTCATACTTATGACGGTTGCTGTGTCCCAAGGTGATGTGGTCCCCTTTTGCGATCTTCTGACAAGCCAGGTCAATGGGGAAGCCAGATTCACTTAATTAGCAGGTCACTAACTTATCAACTGCAGTGATTCACTTAATAATTGAGGCAAGAAAGATCGTAAAATGGGGCAAAATCCACTTAACAAATGTCTCACTTGACTTAATTTTGGGCTCCATTGTTGTCATACATTGAGGACTACCTGTCCTGTATGTCAGCAGTTGTTAATCAAGGTTTCCATATTTCCGGTGCAAACTTGAGGTAAAAATTGAGTTTTTACTAGTAGGTTTTACTCTGTTGCTTTGCCATCAGCGGGGTTGCAAATGTCTTCTGCAGTTACATTGAATGATTTTTACTTAATCGGCTGCTCAGTGGAAAAGCTGCAAAAGTAGTTCTGAAGCAGCAGGGTAAGCTATTTCCCTTGGGTGGAAATTCCCATCCCATGCCGTCTATTGTCTCTACAGGGTTTCGCCTCCTGCCTGAAACCAAATCACTGCATTGCTTTTTTTCTAGCTGCTCTGAGGCAGGGCTTGGGTGCTTCCCCAAGAAAATATTTTCCTTTCCCTAAAAAGCACACGGCTCACGGGAGATAGAGAATTGGGTTGAGGCACTGGCTGGCTGGCTGCCATTTTTGTGCTTTTCCCAAGGGTCCTCTAGAAGGAGGATTGATGGGAGCACAGAAAGTGGGACAGTGGAGCAAAAAGCCTGAAAAGGATACAGGGACAATTTGGGTGAGATAAAGCCAATGGGATTCTTAATAGACTAAACCAGGGATGTCAAACTCAAGGCCAGGGGACAGACCTGTGGCGCGGGGCCATCCAGGAAAGGGGGAAGGATTTCCCTGTGGTGCCTCTGCCAGAGAAAACTGGCTCCTGAGCTCTGTTTTTACTGGCAGAGGGTTGCAGGAGGCCATCCCAGCCGAAAATGGACCTCAGGAGCCCGTTTTCTCTGGTAGAGGCACCATGGGCCGCCCAGGCGCCACCAGACACACGTGACATTAAGCCAGCCATGCCCACCCTGGGAACGCTCACGCTGGGTTCCCAAGGTCAAACACAACCCTCAGGGGTGAGTTCCACTTACCTTCGCTACCGGTTCGCAATGGGAGCACGCACATGCGCAGAGCATCCATAATGATGTTCGGGCGGGTGGGCGGAGCCTCCTGTTGCCGTTACTACCGGTTCTAAGAACCGGAGCAAACCGGTTGGAACTCATTACTGACAACCCTGATGCGGCCCTCAATGAAATTGAGTTCGACACCCCTGGACTAAACTGTAATGTTTAGAAAAGGGAGACAAAATGGTCTTCAGCCCTTTCTTAACCATGAAACGTAAGGGTGACCTTCAGATGTTCATTATGGCTCATCTTACCTGGGAGATAGAGATGAATAATCTTGCATGTTACTTTTAAGTTCTTGATGGACGGATTGCATTAAATGTAATACCACAAATAGCCTCCATTATTATAATCTGCTGACTATAATCAATAGAGGCCTGCAAAATTAATCAAGGAAGAATTGCTGGGTGGTGAAAACTACTCTCTAAAAACTTTATTTTTTTGTTTGGAGATGGAGAGAGGCAGCTTAAAAAGCCAGTGTCCTTATTATCTTTGCTGTTGCCCAGAAGGACAATCTCATTTGGTGAACACCTGCCACAAATTAGAAATCCAGTTAAAAACGCCTATACTCTGAAAAGCATGGACTTTTCTGCTATTGATGGCACAGTTCCCCTTGGCTGAGAGAGCCATTCGTTGCTCAGAAATTTATTTCCAGGAAAAAGATTCCTGTCTAAACTAATATGTCTATGGGGATATATGTATCTGAAAGCCTCCTTAGTCACAATATCTTCCCAAGGAGGAGTTAAAGAATCTATTAAGGAAGGTGATTGAATTTGTCAAGCATAGCTTGTTCCCTATAAACTTCATTATGATGATTTCTTCTGGTGCCATTTCTTTCCAAATGGCCCTATGCCCACCAATGCATGCCTTGTGATGTGTTACAGCAACAGCATGTCAAGGAAAAAAAAACCCATTCTTCTTCATTGAGTTTCACTGGTTTGAATTAACTGCTTGTTTATTAGATTTCTCGTCTATCTTTCTATAAGAGTTCAAAGTAGATAGTTATTTCCTCAAATTTTGTCCTTACATAACAATCCCATAAGTTTGGGCTAAAAAATAAAGACTGACCCTAAGCAACTGAAGGAATTTGATGATGGATTTCCCAAGTACTAATTTAGTATCCCCTGAGAGACAGTCTGGCATACTTGTTAAAACAGTAGGCTAGAAACCAGGATACCACGAATTCTAGCCCTATTTTTAGATACAAAGTGGGCGTGTCAGACCTGGAAGCCATCTTTTGTATTGGGCCTTCAACCTCGGAGTTTTCTTTCATTGGGGATGTTACTTGGAACCCTGACAGGGTGATTTTAGTCAGCAGTGAAATCCCCCCGGTTCTATCCGACTCGCCAAACTGAGAGAGCTGGCGACGGGATGCTCCGCCCACCCGCTGGGACATCATTACATCCCATTTTTTAACCATCTGCGCATGCGCAGAAGGTTCTGCACATGCGCAGAAGAGGCGCTCCCACACGGGAGCCCACCCAAGCCAGTAGTGAAGGTAAGTAGATTTCACCCCTGATTTTAGCCCAATCATTTTCTTTCAGCTTTAGGAAGAAAGCAATGGCAAACCACTTCTGAAATCTTGTCAAGAAAATTGCAGGGTTTTGTCCATGTAGTTGCCAAGAATCAATCTAATACCTTAACCAATATACCATATACCAATCGTTCTCAACCTTTTCTTCACCATGGACCCCCTTTAAAAACCTTTTGTGTGTCAGGTTCCGGTGTTTAAAGAAAACTCCACACACACAAATGATGGAATCGAATCCTTTACCGGCACGAACTAACATCCATAAAGCAATACAGGAAGATTTTGTTGGAGCTAATGCTTCATGCTCCCCACCACCTTATAAAAAATTATCACCCAGGTGACCCTTAACCCGGCTCCTCCCCACTCATTAATCATTGTTCCATTAGATACTGCAATTAGGCCTTACTTCCACATGCTCCCAACCTGCTGGCCACTCCTCCAGATTAGCCAGCATTCCAGCCTCTTCCAAACTCCTCTGTGCCTATCAGTCTATCAGCATCTCAGCTGCCCTCAACAGCTGCTCATCCAAAGTATGCTGCCACGGTGCTTGTTGGGCAGGAGGTAAGCTGAGGAGCCATGATGCCACGTGAGCCACAGAACCTCTGCACCCACCTGAATGGCAGCCCCAACATGCAGTTGCGTGTTGGGGTTGACATTGTGGCCACGGACTATGGCCACGGACCACCAAGACTTAACTCAAGATTTAAATCATAACATTTCTTCAAGTTTTCATGGATCCCCCTTTCGCTTTCCCAGCAGTCCATGGACCACAGGTTGAGAACCACTGCCATATGCAGTAGTTGCAGAAGTATCCTATTTAAAGAATACTTCCTTTTTCATTAATTCAAATGAAGAATGTCTGCTGCAAAATAGTTTAGGAATCAAATTAGGGCTTTTCTTCATGTGCATAAACACATTCCAGCAAGCATGTTCTTTTCCTACCCATTGGCCTCACGACAGTGTCTTCATGTCATCCTCAATCCATATCTAAACCTTTTAAAATTTGTCTTTAGCTGTTCTAGATTAAATAGGATTCTACATTTTAAACATATACCAAACAATGGTACCTACACTGTGGTTATGATTTTACAGGTCCATCAATCATTAGGATGGCTGCTAAGGTAAACTCTCAGAGAGTATCTCCTGGCCATTTTAAGCTGGCACAACCACTCTCCCTCCATCCTTCTCTCCAAACCCTGTAATTTTTCTTTTAGGGTCATTCTGCTTTAGGTTGAAGTCTAAAGTCTGGTTCTTTCAAATTGGATTCTGCCTCTCTCCAGCTGACCAAGTTGATTACTGGTTCAGAGAAGAGCGGCTGCTGATCGAGAGGGAGGAGGGATTACCCAGGGAAGTGAAAGAAAGAAAGAAAGAACCTGCTGTTTATGGCTTTACAATAAATGAAGAAATGCTGTTCTCTCCATGCCTATCAAGTGTTGTTCCAGGCTGCTTTTGAACATGGCTCTAACCTCTTTTATAATATAGCATTAAACCTGTGTCAAAAAGGAATACAATAATCAGCTGTGCTTTAGCCTGACTGCTTTTGTGAGGATGCATTTAAAGAGAGATTGACGCAACATCAGCAAGCCCTTGTTGATGCTTCTGGTGTAACTTTGTTAAAACTTGCTACATCCTCACAGCCCAAACATTTCCCATCATACCAAGGAGAGCGGTTGATGGATATTTTCCCCAAAGCTGATCATAGAACAAAACAAAGCCAAGAGAACCTATTAGTCGTCGCCTTTAATGTGCCTTTGGCATCATAAAGGCAGCACCATTCACTCACCTTGTGCCTGAGAAGCAGCAAATATTATTATATATATTTTTCTGCTGGCACAACAACTGGGTAATAGGATATTAAGGCAACTCGGAGAAAAAGCTGTAGATGAATAGCAAATACCTCATTGTTTTCTAAAAGCTATCTTTTAGGAGTTCTGTCTTTTATTTCTTTTCATCATTTTAATAAACTTTTGGTGCTTATTCTAAATGAAAGTGATAAATTTTTCACTTCTTAAATACAGAATATACCCTTCTTGTTTTAAGAGATTACAATAGATGAGCTTTAAAAAAAAGAAAAATACTTATTTCAGTGAGCTCAAAGCTTAGTTCCTTATTTCCTTTTACTGCAGTTATGAGTTTGCTAACACCACTAATATTGTGATTCATTATTCACCTGCCTTTTATTTAATTACCCGATGCAATATGATTTGGCTTATCTGGTTGTTAGGGCTGTGTTTGTTTATGCAGCATTGTTATATATTAACAATGTTTATACTGTTTTCATATTCATTTTAAATCATACTGAATATTTAATTTCTATGGGCATTTAAACTGCTGTTTTTTTATTTTATCTGCTGATAGCAGGATAGGGTGAACTATACATTTCAAATACTTATATTTAATTCAATTTGCATGTTGTCTTGTTTAAAAATGGACATTTAAATATTTGAGCTTGAACAAAGTTCAACAAATAAGAATCAAACTGTTGTCGAAGGAAAGTTGATGTATACATTTTTCTTTCTTTTCAGAACTTAATTAGGGATATAATAAAATCAGAACACAATTAAACATGCTCAAACATGTTCTGAAAACAATCCCCTACAGATATACTTCAGCATAAAGCTGCCTAAGATTGCTTGACTAGTTGATTTATCTATCAGTCAAGACAACCAATAATGCAACCTTATCCATATTGGCTTACAAGTAAGTCTTAATGAATTAAAGGGGAATTTGCTCATGGCAAGCTTGAAATCAGACTTCAGTCTGAATCTTGCAGCTGTAGCTTTGTTTCTAGCTCTCATTTTAGCACTAATTTATTTGGCTTAAATTTCACTTTCTTAAGTCTGCTTGTCAGGCTGCTCTTCATAAGCCCAGGAGGAGAGCCAATTAAAAAAAAATGACAGCAGCAGTGCTGTCTGCCTTGTTTGATGCTGAGCAATTTGCATCTGCTCTCAAGCCTAGTAGGAGGTTTTAAGAAGATTTGGACAAGAGGACCCATCAATACATGAACAACAGTTCATTTAGTGTCAATTCAAAGTTACAATGCCATTGAAAAAAGTGACTTAGAACCGTTTTTCACAATTGCACCAACTCCATGATCATGTGCTCAAAATTCAGGTGGTGTTGGCAAGTTTTTCATACTTCATACTGTTACTGTGTACCAAGGTCATGGGATCAATTTTTGGGACCTTCTGACCAGCAAACTCAATAAGGAAGCCCGATTCACTTTACAACCATGTTACTAGCTTAACAATTGCAGTGATTCAATTAACAACTGTGGCAGAGAAGGTGGGGCAAAACTCACTTAACAAATGTCTCACTTAACAACAGGAATTTTGGGCTCTATTGTGATCATACAATGTAGTCGAGGATTACACAGAAACTCCAACCATCCCATAAGCTAATTTTATTTCATTATATTTTAAATAAATCCGTTTTATTGTTTAAGTGAATTTTTAAGAAACTACTGTCATGCAAAACTTTTCAACAGAAGAAAAGTCTAGACATGTACAATATTAACAAAATAATATACATTCAGAATTAATAATTGTAACAGGAAAAATGAATTATGGATGCTGATGTTATAAACAACTTTTAAAAAATTAACCTTATTGGCTGAAACTCTTATTCTTTGCCCTTTTGTTTTAAAAAGAATCTAATTAAATATTTATAAAAAAACAAATTAGATGTACAATTTTCCTTCTAAGAATGCTGGATAATTCAATTGGCCTCATAGGCCCAAATGCCACAAATGCTTGATGTCTTATTAGATTCTTAATTCTTAATTTGCCGCCAAGAGGAACATATGCATCTTATCACAATGTGATTGATGTAGTTATATTAATCCTGTTGAGATTTAACCAAAATGTGACAATAGGACAAAAACAAATCATATGAATTAATGTTCCATCTTCTGAGGTGCATCTCCAAGAGCGAGATAGCTGCAACATATTAATACATTTGTGTCTGATATATATGCAACAATTTTATTTGTACTGAGTTCATTTTAAATCATAGCTACTAAATGGTAAATTGTGTAAAGCAAGTAGCCATTGATTTATCATGTGAGAACATTCAAATCTATTATTCCAGAATCACACAAATAATTAACATTGATTCCATCAATTTCCCATTAAAATTATTTTGCAAACCCTTTAGAAACAGTCTTCTCATAATTAAGTTAATCCAAAGTCATCATGTAAGCGGTCTAGTTTATCTCTGCTGCAAAGCAAGCTGAGATGTTATTTTTAACTTGGGATGGTTATCCTACAATGTAAATATTTCATGGATAAAGAGATCCAAATTATATCTCTGATTCAAAGCTCTGATTTATCCACGCTGGAGGAGGAAAGCTCTATGGGAGCTCAGGATAATCTTTTGTTTTTTTTCCCTCAGGAAGAGAGCCTGTATGTGAAGTTCAAGAGTTTCTCTGGGCTAATCCATAATCCATTATTTCATTAATGTCTTTGATCCTGTGACATTTCCTCTGACACCTGCACAGCACACCCAAGAGTTAATTAGCAAAGCAACCAACAGAGAGAAAGCAAGGGATGATTTCCAGTCATCTGGAGGTGACATTTTCTTCCCTTGATGTTCTTGCTGCAGTTGATAAAGGCTGCAGTGTTGATCTTAGAACAAGAGCTTTTGGAGTGGTACAAAAACACTTTAGCAGACAAATCTGCCTTGGGTCAGGTCAGAGAAGTAAATGTTTCAGGTGGAAATTGAGGATACGTGGGAATGGGGAAATCCCATCACTCAGCAGTGGGTCGGGTTGCTAGCCATCCTTGGCAAGTGAGTGTGAGATCTGCTCAGAAAAGAGTTGGCCATTTGCAGGGTCCCTTCAAAACCTGGACTTGAAGATAGCAAATGAAAAGAAACACAGATAGTCCTAGACTTATCACCATTCACTTAGCAACCTTTCATAGTTATGACAGGGCTGAAAAAAGTTTCTTCCAACTGGTCCATGCACTTACGATCATAGCATTCCCAGAGCTATGTGATCAAAATTTGTACACTTGGCTTGTGGTGGATGCAATGTCCCAGGGTTATGTTATTGCCATTTGCAATCTTCCCACTGACTTTTGACAAACTCAATGGAGGAAGCTGGATTCACTTAACAACCATGTGATTCACCTAACAACGGTGGCAAAATAGGTAGTAAAATTGGGCACACCTCACTTAACAATGCCTGGCTTAACAACAGAAGTTCCAATCTCAATTGTGGTGATAAATCAAGGACTATCTGACCATGTGGGAATTACACAGAAACTGCTGAGGCTTAAAGTAGAATGTGTTAGATCCACCTTCCTTGACTTGGATGTGTTATGATTATAATTTTCAGATTTCCCAGCCAGGGGTAGAAGTTGTAATTTGGATATTTGGTAATTTGAATGCTGAAAATTGCAGTAATACTATGTGCGTTAAGAAAAATAATGTAGCTGGATTCATGCCTATTCTTAGTCACATTGGGTTTTATTCAGTTTTGCCTTACAATGTTGTCTGAGTCTTTGCTAATAATAATCCATTATTAATCATATCTTAAAATACAATCCTGGTCAATGGCACTTATTAAACAAACCACAAACAAAATGCAACTTGCTGCAGTTTTATAAACAAGTTAAAGTTGTTTTATTTCAATGTCCTTTTAGATTCAGTTGAGTGATTGAAGGTACACATCTTAGGTTTTATTTGGATCTCATCTTAGTTTTTGTGGTCATTGTTTCATATTTTTCTCAATTTAGCTATTTATTATAGATTGTTTTCTTTTTGTTTGATATCATATGTCACAGAGAATCCTTTAGGGTTCAGATGAATTCTAAGTACTGTCAAACATAAATGTATAAACATAAACCAATGAGCAAAATACAGGTTCCATGTTAATAAGTATAAGGTCTGGTTTCTTATAATATTTTAAGAGTGACTGTTGATTACAGAATCAAAATATTACTAGATTTAACCTGTGAAATGACAGCAAATAGGAGAGGAATTTCATGGACTTCAAGGACATTGTTTGGTTTGAAGTTTTAATGTTGCCATTCGTAGTTTGGATTGGATATGCCATTTTCAGTGGTCTTTAGAACAATCCCTCTTTGATGAGAAGCCAAGTTCACTTCTCTTCAATCCGCCCTCTAACTTCTAGATCTAAACTAGGTGGAAGGAGAAAGCACAGTTATACTGCCTGGCAACCAGGACTCCATCACCATTTCAGCTGGCATTTAAGTAGGAGGGAAATTGTTCTAGTGCTCCATCACAGTCACATTGCTTTTTAAAGAGGAAAATGTGTTAAAGATTAGAGGATTAGTCAAAAAAAGATCTGAAATGGAACTGTTAGGAGGATCAGTTCTCTTCAACTGCAATAAAGATTTATACACTAGGGTTATAAGTACATTCTGCGTTAAAAGCTAAGAAAAGCAATTGCTTGAAGAGTGGAAAAATTACTTATTTGGTTTCCCATTTGCTTTTTTAAAAATTAGAAGAATAAAATACATGAATTGGGGTGGGGAGTTTGCTGGGTGCCAGGAACCTAGCGATATACCAAATTATGTAGCCTGCCTCTGGCCTACAATGTTGAATAGCTGAGAGAAACTCTAAAAGGGGCTAATTCATCCTTTAAGCACCTCTCTCTCTTCTAATCTATCCTTCATTCTGCTGGTTGGGTACCAACATAACCCTTTTCTTCTCTGTCCCTTTTACTTATTGTATTGTTCCAAAACATTAAATAGCATGTGGAAGTCCACCTGTTCCAAACATGCCCCCTCAAACATTAAGCACACATTTAAGAAAATTCAATGAGGTAGAATGATGGTGCCAAATAATCTTAGTTCTCCCACCCACCTTTATGGTCAAACACAACCTTTTGCTAAGTTTTGAAATGGAAGCTAAATTGCACAATCAATTCATCAGGAGCAAAGTGGGTTGACTGTGCACACAATGCGCCATAACATTTGAACTGTATTCAACATCTAAGAGCTGGGAGGTGAAGGATGTGATTATCTGTTTCCAGCTTTCAGTATTCTGCAGGATATAGGAAGTCAGATGGAACAGGACTGTCAAGCACCTTTCCAAAAGACTTAGGAAGCTAAGAATAAAAATGTCTTAATGCGTCAAAAGAACAGTGCAAAATGAAGGCGACAAGCAGAGTTATTGTGGAGCTAAGTAAGCACACAGAAAATTACTGCAGCTAAGTGATGTTCATTACTTTTTTTTTTAATTCCCATCTGATCAGAAGAAAATCACCTGGATTGCTTCTATGTCTTTAAGAGCAATATCATTTCTTTCTAAGGATGTGAAAATTTATCTGTGCTGAGCCTTGAACATTAAAGTGCTGCAAAAAAGATAATTTGGAGCCAAATTTTCAGCCAGTTGGTAATTCTTCTGCAGGAATCTAGCTGGAGTTGGAGGAGCAGCAAAAAAGTAAGTATGGTTAGGGTGTGTTTTCATCCAGCAGCGTTTATATTTCTCAGGAATGAGGAAGACAAAGTGGTGTCATGACATCCCCTTGTGAGCAAAGAAGTTAAGTGTTGAGAGGGAAGTGAAATAAAACTGCCCTTCCATCTGGTTCCACCAGACAATGTAAACACAATTTTTTGGCACAATGGGAAGCTTGGCTCAGAATGTAAAACTCCCAGCTGGCAGGGCAGTCACAGGACAACCGTTTTGAGTCCCGCCCTCATGACATTTGAAATCCTAACTGGGGAAATAACCACCAGATGTGAGCACACATCACTCACACAGGTGTGGGAGTTTGGCTTTGAAAGAGAAGCTGGCAAAACGGTCTGCCAAATGGAACTTAAAATCACATGACTGCTGAAAATGGTTCCCCAAAAGGCCAGCTAATGTTTGCCTCATGACTTCTCCACCAGAAGCCATATCCGTAAAATAGGATGGATTCTCTTTTTACCACGTTAAATATGGCAAGCATGAGGCATGTACTTTATACCTAATAGGTGGTGCTAGAAACTTAATGATCAGTGGTCATGTATAGCAGCTGATACTAGCCTGTTTGTGGCTTTTCTTAGCCAGTTTTCAATTTGTGAATCAGGTGTCAGCTAATTTTGTTTCTCTCTAGTATATTAGGTGAAGGTTGAAACCAGGAGTGAAATCCAGCAGGTTCTGACAGGTTCTGGAGAACCGGTAGCGGAAATTTTGAGC
>JANHFK010008559.1:0-11676 GCA_036250565.1 Sibynophis collaris | reverse complement strand
ACTTCCAGTTGGACTTGAAGGCCTGTTTCTTGTTCTCCCCAGGCTGCAGAGGCTTTTTAGGAGTCTGGAGAGGGCAAAAACAGCCTTCCCCACCCCCGAGGATGCCCTCCAGTGGCAGGAAACAGCCTGTTTCCCGGCTTCTGGTGGGCTCGGAAGGCATGCCCATGCGTGCTGTAGCTGAGCTGGGGCAACGCTTGGGTGCCCACCAATATGGCTCCGCGTGCCACCTGTGGCACCCATGCCATAGGTTCGCCATCACGGGTATAGGTAGTCCTTGACTTAAAATTGAGCCCAAAATATCTGTTGTTAAGTGAGATATTTGTTAAGTGAATTTTGCCCCATTTTACAACCTTTTGTGCTTCAGTTGTTAAGTAAATCACTTCAGTTGATATTAGTAACCCGGTTGTTAAGTGAATCTAGCTTCCCATTAACTTTGCTTGTCAGAAGGTCACAAAAGGGTCTTGGGATATAGCAACGGTCATAAATATGAAATATGAAGTATCTGAATTTTGATCACATGATCATGGGGATACTGGAAAGATTGTAACTGTGAAAAATGGTCATAGGTCACTTTTTTTCAATACGTTTGTAACATTGAACGGTCACTAAATGAATTGTTATAAGTCAAGGACTACTTTGTTGCTGTGAGCCAGATTCTTGGAAGGAAGTTAAAGTTTGAAGATGTTAGTATTTTATTATATTATACTACCCAAATATGGAATCTGTCCATCAGTGACAATGAGCTGGGGACTTAACATGCCTCTCCCTCAGATTGAAGAGTTTTATAATAAAGTCTAAACTGAACTTGATAGAACATGTAGGAAATGTGCTGCTTGTGGTTAGAAACTAGAATGCCAAAATTGGAAATATTAAGGAAGAAAGTTTAATTGGACTGTGTCAGAAAATGAAACAAAGGAAGATTTTTCAATTTCTGTCAATCCAGTAATAGGATATAGATGTATATACAGTAGAACCTCTGGTCATGACCATAATTCGTTCCATAACTTTGATCGCAACCCGATTTAGTCGTGACCCGAACCTAACCAAAATTAATGCAGCGGCCACACAAGGTTGCTGTTGTTTGGCGCTTACCCAAAAAAATGGTGCAGACGGGGAAACCATGTTTGATCGCCATCCGAGCATGTGTTCGTGACCAGATTCAAAACATTTGTGAATTTTTTGTCGGAACCAGATTTGGTCATGGTTAGAAGTGTTCATGACCAGAGATTCTTCTATTGTACATGGATGTCACTGGATAGAATACATAGAAATCAAGGAGGTGGAAGAATTCAGTTATAACAGCAGATATGTGGCCGGGGCTGACTATGAAAGAGATCATGAATTGCTCATGTTTGAGTTCCAAGTCAACCTAAAGTAAAGTAAGTAAAGCTGAACTAGAAGAAGCAAGCAGTGTCCATGATAACAATCCATTAAGGAAAACATCAGGAATTGCTTTGAAATCCTGAGACTCATTGATAGGGAATCAGAGAAACTGTGGAGTTAGATCGATGTAATTGTTAAGGATGAAACAGAGACTGCGGAAGTAAGAAAGAAAAAAAAAAAAGGTAAGAAACCAAATTATTAGAACTGCCAAGAAAAGAAGCCAAAGTCAAGAAAGACAAAAATCTCAGGAAGTTCTAACCAATCTGTGCCAGCAAATCTGGAATACAAAACAGTGGCTAGCAGATGGGAAGAAGTCTGTCTAAGGACTAATACTAAAGAAAAGAGGCTTAATAAAATGTGAAAACAATCATAAATATCTTTAATTTCACATGCTAGCAAAATAATGCTGAAGATCATTCAGTGCAGATAAAAATTATACATGGAAATGGAATTTTTGTATTTATGTCTTTTATAACTGATTGTAAACCGCCCTGAGTCCTGCGAAGGAGAAGGGCGGTATATAAATGTAATAAATATATATAAATATAATATATATAATATATATAATTGCCAGAAATCCAAGCTGGCTTTAGAAGAGGCCAGGGAACAAAAGGCATTACTGCTAATGCAGGTTGAATAACTGAGAACACAAAAACATTAAGAAGAAATTAATATATGCTTCATTGTATATAGAAAGGCCTTCAACTGTGTCAACTATGTTAAGATCTGGAATGTGCTTTGGAAAATGTGAAACCCGGAACATCTTATGATCTTGTGCAAAACCTGTACCCTTCCCCTTATGGTCAAACAGACTAGGTCAGGGTTCATAGAGGAGTAAGAAAAGGCTATGTACCCCCCTTTTATTTATTCAGGCTACATATCAAATGTACTGTATATAGAGGGAAACTGATTTGGAAGATTACAAAATCTAAAATTGGAGGAATAAATATCAATAACCTGTGTGATAAAACTATTCTGCAATATGCTCAGTATGTGGCAACCCTTGAATAGAAATCATGACTGAAGCAAAATGTGACTGATAATTGGTATAGGTTATAGAGGCCGTAGGTGTCTGCATTGGAAAATCTGTACAAGATATCAGTTGCCTGTCAGACACAATTTGAAACACTGGTGTTGATCTTTAAAATCTTAGAGCGCTTAAAACGGTATCTGTGCATATCATCTCTGTCTTACAAATCTGCTAAGTTGCTTACATCAGCAGAAGAAGCCCTTCTGAAGATATCTTAGCTGCCAGAATTTGGCTGTCTGTTATGTGGGATGAGGCCAGAGGTGAGATTCAGCCAGTTCTGTCCAGTTCGGGAAGACCGGTAGCGGCGACTGCAGGAGGCTCCGCCCACCCATTCTGACGTAATGCACGAGGACTGCACATATGCAGAACCCTATGCACATGCGCAGAGGAGGCACATGCTAGCGGAGTATGCATGCTCACATTTGTGAACCAGTAGGGAAGGTAAGTAAATCCCACCTCTGGACGAGCCCTTCTCTTGTGTAATTCCAGGCCACAAAAAGTTCTCCCTAAGACAGTGGCTGCTTTCGTACTCCCATTATTTACAAAAATGGTAAGAATACATCATTGAACTAGTTGTTTTTAATCGTTAATCTATTTTAAGGATACTAACTTTAACTGTACTGATTTTAGCGTTCTGCATTTTGATTAATTGGTGGAAGCCACTCTGAGTACTACTACTAATAGTAAGTAGAAAAGTAGATATGAATTTATTAATAAAACAAGGTAAGTTAATGTCTGAGAAAAAGAAACAAATAATTTGGAACTTTATCACACATTCAAGACATGAATTAATGAGTATATAAAAAATAAATCACAACCAAAACCTCTGAAGGATAAGTTACCTCAAAATCGAATTATCCAGTACTGAACAAATTACAGCCTATTGGCCAGAAATAGCTCAGGATTTACATCTTTCCATTGCTGCCTGAAATCATACTGCTGAAATTTGGAGCACAACGGCACAGTTTGAGGGTTGTAATTCATGTGTGTAAATTAAATAAGGTTGGGAATAGGAATGGGAAGACTCTAGGAGGGTTCCACATCTAATTCCCACCCATAAACACCCCAAACCACTCAAAGTATTGGAAATGATGGAATGGCTGATTTGATATGTTTTTGGGGAAAAAGTTAAAGGACGGGAATGAGAGCAGGAATTCTGGGGGTTGAGGCAAACTTATTCTTGTCCTCTCCAACATTGTCTCTAAATTGCCCTACCCAATTATTTCAGGTGATTATTCAAATTATGGATTTTTAAAGGCTTGAAATGGAAGTGCTTTGCCTCACAAAGGCTTCCCTTCTCATTTGTATCCTTAAGCACATGGACAGGAAGGGGGAAAAAAGCCTCTATACTCTTAATAATATTGTTAGGCCACCAAGTGTCCTTAGAAATCAGAAGAGCAGAAGGCCCACAGCCCAAACTTCCACACTTTATCTGTCCCTGCAATACCATTATATATCTCTGTGGATAAAACGGACCATGATGGGGTTTTCCCTGGAAAAGAAGGATCATTAAGTATTAAAGAAGCATTAAAGAAGCTTTTAGTATTGAAGGAAAAGTTCATATTTGACTCACTTTTACTTGTTGTGTAAATGTCTGGCGTCGGAGCTGCTTCTATTGTTTGTGATGTTGTTGAGAATTCTGGGAGACATGGCATCATGGAGCCCAAAACCAGAACAAAGCACAGCACCAGGACCTATGGGGGGAAAACACATAGTAGAGATATTCAGTGCACTGACTGAATAAAAAGGATATTTGAAGAGATGAATAGTAAGAAAGAGAAGAGCTGGAAATCACCAAAACAACTTTTGGAGAAGTAACTATAAGAAGGAAAACCCAGTCTCACTTCTCTATTGAGTCATGAAGCTTATGAGTGATTCCTGTGGGAGAGATGAGCTATAGATGTAATAAATGAAATATATTTAGGAAAATCAATAGATTTCCAGTTTATGGATACATTTTTATAAATGTGTGTTTTCAAGAATTTAAGAACAGATTTAAATTTGTAATCATTCCAGTCTATCACTGGGAAGTTTAATTTATTTATTTGTATATCACATTTAGAAACCACCCATCTCCTTCATAGAACAACTCTAAGTTTCATAGGCTTTTCGAAATGACATCAGGCTTCCAAGAACCCCTGGTCAGCATATACACTCAAGTATATTTTTCATCCAGCCCTATAGCTACATGCTATAGGTCAGAGTTCAGGAATAGTCCTGATTGAGCCTGCCACTGAGTAGGAACTGAACATTGCATCATTTGTTTCACGCTACAAACACAACTTTAGGTAAGAATAGGAA
This sequence comes from Sibynophis collaris, assembly GCA_036250565.1. NCBI lineage: Eukaryota > Metazoa > Chordata > Lepidosauria > Squamata > Sibynophiidae > Sibynophis > Sibynophis collaris. The sequence goes on along the minus strand of JANHFK010008559.1, from coordinate 6,962 downwards.
GAAGAATATTAAAGACCTATTGAAACAATATTCTTTTTCTGCTCATCTAGAACTGATATTTTCCCCCCAGCAAGTGATTAAAGGGATGAGGAAAGTTTCATCTGCTGAATTTTTGCCTATCAGGAAGAGGTTATTCACAGGCCCAGAAAACTTTACCAGAAAAAGGAGAAAACTTTAAAGTTGTAATGAAAGGGGGAAAAAAGAGTGGGATGGGAATTTTGGCTCAATTCATCGAATAATAATCTTTTATTTGGTCACTTTGAATCTGCAGCAGAGAGAATGCATATCTGAAGCTGCCTTTATTTTCGCCAGAATGGAACAAAAGTAAATTATATTTTAAACATATTCAACTTTCATTTAAAATTGATAGAAAAATTGTACCATTGTGTTATTTTTTTTTACAATGAATTTTCCTGTGACAGCTATAAAATGGATGTCAGCTTTTGCTATTTTTATACCAGAGGTAAGAGCCCATTAGCATTCATTAGAAAATTCCTTGGTTTGGAGTGGGAAGCGAGGAGGATGAACCACACATTTAGCTGATGGTTACAGGAAGGAACATTACTCATTCTATGAAGTTTGCAATCTAAATCTTTTGCTGTGGATTCAGCGTATGCAGAAATACCATAATTCAAGCTACATTTGGCGACTAGAAAATAAATATATAAATTCTCCTGACACAATAGCTAACAAAACTTTATTCAAAATATGGAGGAATAGAGGAAGGGAAAGCAAGTTGATCAGGGCACTATCATCTAAGCAAAGTATTCATCCCTACTATTCTTATACTGCAAAAGTGATTTTACAAATACTAAGAGCAATTTCACAGTGCAGCCTATGTTGCTTGCCTCATATAAGGTCCCAGCTGTTTCTTAACTTGAGACTGAGATGATGCTTAGTCCAAATTGCAGCCGTGTGTTACCCCTTCAAGGTAATCCAAACACAAGAAGCACAGCCTTCAGTACTATCTTTATTGTAAGATCTTTATTGTAAGATTGTATTAACAGAATCTTAACAGGTCTAAAAGTACCTCTCCTGTGCCTTACTTCTACTCTCCTGAAAATTAGAGAGTGCCGCTTCTGAGATGTTTTCTCTAACTTTCGTTCTTTGGATTTGAATTTATTATTCCCCTGCCGATAGCTTTTCCTCCTGTCTTCCAAGGTCATTCTCACATACCATTATACTATACAAGACTTGATTGCGAGCCACTCCCTTGCTTTTTGTTTTTTCCATCCATACAGGGAAGACAGCCTGATAGGTTGGCTGACTCCTATGTAGAATGATCTATTAATGCTCGTTTTTCCCTTCCAGGGACTGTTCCTTGCTCATGAGTCCCTGGGCCTTGCTTTGCTTTCCTAGACGTGTGCACATAGATGCCTTCACCACCATCCCTTTCCCACATTATGTCCTCGGACACTAACTAAAACCCTCTCTATTCTTTCCCCCCCCTTCAGATACCAATATTTATAACCTTAGGATTATAAAAATCAGTCACTATTAACCAGCAGAGATCGAAATTTAACAGCTTAGGAAGAAATGGCCACCCTGGGCAGCAACCAGCTATTGGGAGAGAGGGAGCATAACAGATATTGTAGCCAACCAGAGTGGAGGTTGTTACTAGAATGGAACAAAATTTCAGAGACCATCTACTACGAAGGGCTTCAGATTCTCAGATCAGAAAACAGCTGATTTAATTTGAAGCTGGAAATATGGGTGAGGTGTTTGCAATTTGCAATGGATCAGGAATGGGAAGACAACATCCTTTTCTGCCTTCAGGAAGCGACGAGCGTCCTTTACTGCAATGGGCCAAACAGCAATTGGGTAATCTGTCCTTAACTTTGCAAAATTTCAAGGCCAAGATCGCTGTGAATGGAAAATGATATGTCTACAAAGAAAGTTTTAAAAAGATATTATGTAGACCTTACCATCAGGCATGTTCCTGTCTGTGTAGAGACCATTTTATATGGCCTGGAAACCTTCCCTGCAACCAGAGATTGTAGCTTTTGTAACTGCTGCAGAAGAGTCCTAGGAAATTAATTTTTTTAAAAAAATAAGTTTTTCATCATCAGAAGAAAACACATAAAAAATTAAGAGCTCTAAAAATAGTATGCTTATGTCCTTCTATTAAAAAATACATTATTTCTTTCTTTGATAGATTTATATGGTTGTCTACCTCACAAAAATGACTTTGGAAGACTGTTTTGTAATAATTAAAAACTACTTGGTAATTAAAACAGTCCAAATACCCAAAATGAGCAATTAGTACAAATAACCTATATACCATAGCTGAAAACCATATATTATATGTTTATTATTGAATACGGGACGTCCCTGGGTTCCAGCCACTCGTTTAGCAACTGTTCAAATTTACAAAATTGCAGCATTGCAGTGTCCCTGCGGTCATGTGACCATGATTCGGGCACTTGGAAACCAGCTTGCAATTATGAAAGTTGCAACATCCTGCGGTCACGTGATTGCCAATTATGCTCTTCCCTGCCATTTTCAAATTCAACAGGGAAGCTGGTAGGAAGTTATAAGTTGCTCCAACAAATGGGTCCCCACTTCCACTGTTTTTTGTTCCCAAGGCACCCCTGAGCAGCATGGGGATGTTGTACTCCATAACACCTCCACCCACACTGTCTACCGCCTGCCCATCACATCCATGTAGCTCTTGCCAACGCACTCTAGGTCTTGCTTGCCAGACTGCTTGCCTTCAGTCCCTCTTAAGATTTTGTGATCACATGAGATCCTCACTTATTGACCTGCATGGTCTTCATTTAACAACAGCAACTGGAAATGCTGGGATTGCCATCACTAAGTGGTGCCGTTGAGCATTATTGTGCTTTATAATATATATAATATATAATACCATTGAGCATTATTGTGCCATATCTCTCAGCAACATAAATTCCAGTCTGTGCTGTGCTTTTGTTGTAAAGGAATCCTACTAATAATTCTCATAGATAGGCTATCTCTCTCTTTTGGTCCTTTTGAGTTAATGTTAATACCTGGCAACTGCCTGGACTATTACCTGCAGGGTTGTTGGGTTTTTTGGCTTTATTTTCTTCTTAGGACTGAGAGAATGACTGGCCCAAGGTCAGCCAGTTGGTTTTGTACCTAAAGTGGGATTAAAACTCAAGGTTCCCTAGTTTTTATAGCCTGGTGCCTTAACCACTACTTCAAATTGGCTCAACTTAGGTAGGGACTTTGCATTCCAAAATGGGGTAATCTGATAATTCATCTAATAATAAATCATGGAATATATTAACTTGAAATGCATTTGTATCTGAAAAGCTGGATACAGTTTCAGAAGAACTACATTGGGCCTTGCAAAGAAAAAAAAGTACAAGAGACAAAGATTTGGGATTCTGAAGATAGCGGAGAGTCCAGAATTGGTGGGAGAATCAGAGAAGGGTCATTGCTTGTCCAGTAGATGGCAGTCATCAGCTATCAATAAAGCTATCAAATCTACAGAAACTTTGAAAAACAAAATATGCTTCCAGAATCCTAAAATGCTCTATCTAACTATAAAGTAGGACCAGAACCTGTGGTTGAACATAAGAGAAAAGCATCTGTTAGAGCCAATGAATGAGGGCAGAAAGCACAAATGGAGTGGAAAAGCTCTAGCACAAATCAAGATGATTTGAGGGGGCAGATTCTGGATAAAAAGTCAGAGTGCATCTAGAATGGTATCCATAGCATATTAAGCAAAAACAGATTCCTATATTATCCACAGGTTTATCTACTGATAGCATTTATTTGGCCATTGAATTCAAACAATACATTGACACAAACTCTGAGCAATGAACAAAAGGGATCTTGCTGTTTCCCCCCATTTTTACATGGAGTAGATATCAGAGTTCCCTGCATGTCTTTTAGTCCAAGCAAATTCCTTGGTTTGAGATGTTGTTATGCCTGTGCAAGCAAAAACCAATTCTAGGGAAGTTAAAGTACACAGTTTCTCCTTTCCAGTCATTATGATCTGTAAAATGGATTGGAAGGGCAAAAATAGTGACCAGTGAGAGACACACCCCCTTGGGTTAGGAAAGATGACAAATTTATAATCTCTTGATTAAGATTCAACTCCTGGAAACTAGATGATCCCATCAATGTTATTTTTGTGGCAACACAAGTTCTTTCCCATTACCTTCTTCTGAAATGGTTTTCAACTTCCAATCTAGTCTACAGTCCAGACACCTTTGTGATCTCTCATCTAAGTACCAATTAGTTCTGATCCCACTTAGCCCTTTCAAACTTGCCAAGTTTGACTAGATGCTGTCATCTGCAGTGGCTTATTTTATGCTAATACACATCTTCCCAAAGAACCTGTCAGCAATTTATTTCCCAAATGGGATTATGCCCTTTTCTTGGCTGTCTGTGCTACGTAATAAAACCAGAAAACAAGTTCTCAACCAACAGTCAGCTCACAAGATCTAGGAAGGAATAGCACTTCCTCACAGACCTCTAAATCTACAGGGATTTCTCTGTCTCCAGTGAACTCAGGGCTCAACTAGTTGTCAGCTCTCTCTACCCACAACCTTTCCAAACTACTATTAAAGCAGACCTTCAGGCCCTAATCAGTAAAATGAATAGGAAAGGAGGAGCCAGATGCAACAGGGCTGCCTTACCATATTTTAAACTAAGAAAAGAAACACTTCCCTTTAAGTAAACCTCAACCCTCCCCTAATATGACAGTTATGTCTGGAAACTAAAACCACTTAATAGCTGTGCTGGACTCTTCCAAGAAATAAGCTTTAGCAAGGGAATCAGGGCACATTGCCTTCCTGACATTTTTTCCGGTGTCCTTTAAATTTTGTTCTCCTTATCTATTGTGTGTCCTTGACTATAAATGCCTTTCCATAACTCTGGGTTATACCTATTTGACATTGACATCTTGCCAGTGAATCTAACCTTTGATACATTTCAAATCAACTAGTAGCTAGCTGAGTTGACCTACCATGCAGAAGAGTGAGGAGGCTGATTAAGGTTGCAGGTGTTGTGTGCACGTGTTACAGGCAGTGTCTGGCCACCAAATTATATTTCAATACCACTGGCAGAAGAGCATCCTCCGTATACCAAAGGCAGCTGGACAGTTTATAGACAGCAGGACAGTTCTGCCTTTGGGTGCAATGCAGTAATGTGGCTTTGGTGCAACAGAAGATAGTCTCCTGCCTCAGCACTGAAATACCCTGTTTCCCCCAAAATAAGACTCCCCCTGATAATAAGCCCAATTGGGCTTTAGAGCGCATGGCAATAAGGCCAAGGGCTTATTTCAGGGTTCAAAAAAATATAAGACAGGGTCTTATTTTCGGGGAAACACGGTATAGTTGAACTCCTAATTATTTTGTGAACCTAGACTTGAGGAAGGAGCCAATTTATCCTTCAGTATATGTAGCAAATGGGTTCGAGTCAGCCTGACAGAGGACAAGTGCCTAAAGATGCATGTTCTATTTGGCCCATCACCAATAAGGGCCTCCACCTCCCACTCTCAGCCAATCATAAATGCACCTCACACCCATGTTTCCCAGCTCCCGACTTTAGTTCAAAAATGCTGACTTGAGACATTCAGAATGGATGGTCTCCCTCTCTTCTTTCTATTCCAGTAGCAGCCCCAGCTCAGGTAGATGGCAATGTCTGAGATGCCTCCTCTGCCCCACTGGCTGGTGAGTGGCTGCCCCATCTTAGGCTGTGAGTCTGCTCTGATCTCTGCTGGTTGGCAGTGGTTGAATTTTGATAACATTGCGGTTGCTTCACTGATGACCTATTAAGTCAATGAGCTATTAGAAATTCCATTCAGGCCCTGCATCCCCCAGTGAGTACTCTTTTAGTCTCTGCCCAGAGTGGGTGAAGCATGTCCCCCTTACTTTCCTGATCCCTGCCCAGTGCCTTCTGTACAGTAAAGCTTTGCTTCACTTCTCTCTCCTTTACTTTTTAAAAAAAACTTATTTAAATGGCAGCATAGGAACAGGGCTTCTTTGTTTCTATGAAACTGGGGACTACCAGTTCTAGCCTTCCATGGACCTATGGAGAAGCAGGGGAAGGAAAAAACAACCTGTTGCTCCTTGTTTTGGCTTTTTATAGCACCAGAGTTATAATGGCACCACAAAGGATTATCGCTGATGATGTTGTTTTAAAAAAAGAGTCTGCTTTAGTATCAAGGGAGATAATGTGGGAAGAGAAATGAAAGCATCCATGGGTGTAATCATCTGGGAAAGCAAAGAAAAGGCACAGTAACTTGTGAGGAAGGAGTAATCCCTAAAAGGAAAAGGCCGTTATTGGTAGACCGTTCCACACTGGAAACCACCAGCCAGATATCAGGTTTGCTTTCCTTATAAGGATGGTAAGAGCAACAAATCAGGTGTTGCTCAGTGGTGGTATTCAGCCAGTTCTATCTGGTTCGGGCGAACCGGTAGCAGCGGCTGTGGGAGGTTCCACCTGGATGTCATCACATCCCATTTTTGATGCTCTGCACATGTGTGGAGGTGGTGCATGTGCTCACATTTGTGAACTGGTAGCGAAGGTAAGTGATCTTGCTATAATTCCAATTCCAGTTTAGACTGAATTTTTTGTAGTGGCCCAGAGAAAAGGCTGCAGCCAGCACATTTGAGAAGCAGCTTTGGCTGCAGAATATAATTGCCCTTAGAGGAAACGGTCAGTTTAAGAATTGGTCTGGAAAGACATTTGTAGCAGAATTTCACTACAGTACTAGGGTTGGAATACACCCAGGAAATGTGCCTATTTTTCTCTCTCCTTGCTCCAATTATTCAAAAAGCAAATAAACCACAAAAGTTCAGTCTTGGCTGTCTCAACACAAAAATTCCTAAAACTTACTAACCAAATGCAGCTGATTCATTGCTGGGAAAAAACTAGAACAGAAGAAAACCAAAACCTGTTCCTGTAGGGTAATCTTTTTTTTTTTTTAATTTTATTTATTTTTCAAAGTATAAAAGGGAAAAAGGTAA